>JAVJIF010011222.1:0-92392 GCA_038442645.1 Agave tequilana | reverse complement strand
ATGCATAAGATGGCGGAGTGCCTATTCCAGAGCCCACAGGTGCTTCTGCTGAGAGTCTGGGAATGCCATGGGGTGGAACTTCTAGTCCTCTTTCACATCACTTTGATTCTTTTCTTGTAGAAGGAAGCTGGTTAAATAATTCAAATATCTGCTGCAGTTGTGTACGTAGTTCTTTCTCTTGTGTACTCATTGGTGTGAGGAATAATCTTCAGTTGCAACCTATGTTTGCTGGAACAAAGTAGATTCTGAAAGAGAGATAAAGGCAGTTGCACAATACAAGAATCTATGAATTCAATTTATGGTGGTGCAAGTATAAAGTGAAGGAGAGCGAACTTGGAATTTTGTCAGTTCCAATTTGAAAAACGAGCAGAATCATACTAATTTTGCGGTGCAACTATCCATCTTCAGACATTCTGATTTTTTTCCTCTCGTCATGTAAGTTTTTTACTATTCTACATTGCACAGAACAATTTACGCGTGATTTTTGGTGTAACTTGATGGTGTGGTTCAAAAATTCACTGAGATTTGATTTAACCGTAAAGTAAAGAGTTGAGTTACAAAGAGGTTCTAATTTGAGGCTCGGTCAGACTTTTATTAAAAAAAACTTTTGCCCATTGGACGGAAGCATATCCACTCAGACCCGCCCGGCCCAAATATGTAAGCCCCAGACTTGTCTGGACTTTCGACGCGATCATTCAACTCATTGGGTCCGTGCAATCCGACTCGAGCCGCAGCGGCAGTTTTCCTCTTTGTCCCCAAAGGCGGTGCGTCGCCAGTATTCTCTCCCCCTCCTCTCCTTCTCCGCCCTCTATGGATTGAATCGATTGATTGTGAACTCCAAAAGCGGTTCGTTCGGTTCAAATTCCGTTCCATTCCTCTGTCCCCAACCAGACGAAGGTAAAGTACGAACTTCTACTTCGAATCTCTATGTTCGTCTTTTTGTTCTTATCCCCCTTCTTCTCTTGCTCTGTTATCCTATCAAATCACTTTCAATTCTCTTTTGGGTATTTCTACAACACACCGTCTCCGTTGTTTCCAAGGGGTTTTTCGGATATTAGGTTGTGTTGCAATAGTCACAAGTAATCTCCATCAAATGCCTACTTTAAAGTATTTTCACCTTACAATTATTTTTTTTCTTCTCTTAATGCAGAAATATCACTTTCTTCACAACGATGAAGGCTGTACAACAGAGCAACCTTTTTCGCGGCCGAGGGCTGGTTTTGTGGCAGAGCGAATAAGAAGCTGCCTAGATGTTCATTTGGAGTCCCTGGTTTCAAGAAAACGGATGAGGTGAAGAATTCTCATCTGGGTGTTGATCATGGAAAGTTGATCTCTTCGCCTGTGACTGCATTGAGGAGGCGTATTGTTCCAGTGGTACAATGTCAGTCTAGTTCAGATTGTGATGTGGATTCAGTCTGGATGAAAGATTGACTCAGATTAATGAGGCGACGAATGGGCATCCTGTAGGGAAGGATAAGAACGGAATCTTGTAAGCTCTTATTTGCTCCACTTTTATATGTTTATTATCTAGAATCTTTGTGAAAAGTTTTGAGCATAGGGCAATACCAATGTTCAAATAACGATAACACAATGACAACATTTTTCTTCTGTTATGTTAACATAGGTTATAACGTAACGCATAACACTTAGGTACGTGATTTAATATTTATTTAATAAAATAAATATTATACTATATTAAAAAATTATAAATAGAAAAATAATTTTAAAAATTAAAAAAATATCAAAACAATATACAACACATTTAGCAAGTTCACAACAATTTTTAGCAAGTATCACAATAATTTTTCGCATGCACAAGTTATAATTCATAATTTCATTTACATAAACATAATATGATCCGCATATTTCATTACAATTAATAATTTTTATCATGCTATTCATTATTTTTATCATGCTATTCATAATTTTTTACATTCACAAGTTATAATTCATAATTTCATCTACATAAACAATATGATCCGTATATTTCATTATAATTAATAATTTTTATCATGCTATTCAATCTACACAAAGATTCATAATTCAATCATAATTCATTTATTAGTCACTCTATTCATTAGAATTCATAATTCAATTTACAATATGCTATTTAATTATCCCCCTGTGTCCTCACTCTCTCCGATATTTTACCCCTGATCTCTCTGTTCTCCCCTCATCACTCTCTCTACTCTCTCTCCCTCCGATCTCTCTCCCCTCTCCCGATCTATCTCGGCTCTCTCTCTGCTCTCTCCCCCCTCGGGAGAGAAGCAGAGTGATCGGGAGGGAGAGATCCGGGAGGGAGACTGAAGAGAGAGAAGAGAGAGCTTACATGTGCTTGGAGACGGAGAACCAACGCTTGGAGATGACGCCGTGAGAACCAACACGACAGAGAACCACCAGAGGTAGTTTTTCTTTTGTTGTCAACCAAAGAGAGGTATGTCTTCTTCTTTCTTCTCGACGCCGAACGGGAGACGACGGCGAGGTTTGCAGAGAGGACGACGAGCGAGCGAATTTGTAGGGATTTTTTTTTGCCATAAATCGGAGAATATGGGGGGTTTATAAAAAGTGACTTGCACCATAACGTAGGTTACAGTGTGTTACATTAATAACGTAACGTAACGTAAGTTACGGGCAAAATAACCATAGTTATCAAATATTGTGTTTTTTAGACCTGTTACATAACAATTGGTCGATGTTACGTTATATAACGAGTTATAACGGGTTACATAACGGGTTTTTTAAAACACTGGGCAATACTTTGCAATTGTGTGGTTTCTCATGCACTTGGAGTGTTTAAGGATTGAATGAAAGCTGACTTGTGAAAAATATTCTAAGTCACAGATATATATCCATGAATTTCCATGGTCGGTAAACATGCATTTTCAGCTTATCATCTAAGAAGCACAGACACATTGTCCATGAATTTCTCATGCACTTTGGTGCAAAATGTTGCTAAGATGATAAAGAACTAAAATGTCCATTTGGCTGCCGAGTTACTTTGAATCTCGTCTTTTGTTCTCTTTTGACTAGTGAATCTTATATGACCTCCGAGTGACATATTTTTTTATCTATTGCTTTTTTCTAGGCCAACGTATTTTCTTGGCCTATTGTGACTAGCCTAATTATGGTGGGATTTAGAGGAAAATGAAGAGTTCTATTTTCGCAAAAGAAAAAGAAAATATATTTCTTCTACTTCTTATCCTACATGTCATTTTTCATATTTTATACTGGGATTTTGGGTCCTTGCCATATGATGTATGTAGCTGTCCTTTGTGTAAGTAAGTTGTTTTGGGTCTTTTTCTTGGTCTTGCGTTCAGTAGTGTACATTTGGTGTTTTGAGTCCTTAACATACGAGTTTGAAACACTAGACAGTTCTTTGCTTGGGCTCACATCGTAGAATCGTTGTCTCTTTCTTGTGTGGTTGTTCGTGCACTTGCGTGTTGTTTCTTGGCTCCTCTGGATCCCTACAAGTTGTATCAGAGCTTCAGGCTACGCTTGGGGATTGTTTGGTGGAGTGGATATTGGTTGGAAGCTTGGATCTGGAAGATTTGAAGTTTTTTTAAAATCAGATTTTTATCTGGTTGTATCTCATCTTCTATTTTTTGGTGGAGAGATCAATTAGAAACTCTTCTTAGGGTTTCAATTAAGGTAAATTTTTTTCTTTATCTGTTTATCATAAGACTTAAAGTATGGTGTGATGAATGAAACTTAGCGAAAAAGATTTGGGAGACTCGCGCGAGCAAATACTTGACGAAGAGCGCCGAGAACTGCTTGCATTTGAAGAGGAGACTTTACCGTTTTCTGTTGAAGAGGAGAGTTCCCATTAGTGATCACATCAACAACTATATGAAGCTTCTCGCGGATTTAGCGAATGTAGATGTTGTGATCAATGCTGAAGACAAATCATTGATATTGTTGAGTTCTCTTCCTGATGAGGCATATGAGACCTTTGTCCTCATCTTATAAACGGGAGAACATCACTTAGCTATGTTGAGATCACTACCGCTCTTGTGAATCTCGAATTGAGACGAAAGGACAAAGAGTTCCTTAATAACACATCGGTGGAGGTATTGACCGTGAGAGGAATGAGTCCAAACCAAAAAAGAGGAATTATGGTAGATCGAAATGGAGGTCACGATTTGGCAACTGTAGTTTGACTCGAGATTAGTGTGTATTTTGCAAACTGACTGGACATTGGAAGAAAGATTGTCCGAAGCTCAAAAGAAGAATAAATTGAAAGAGAAGTCAGTGAAATCATCAGAGGTGAATGTTGCCAAGTCCGATGGAAATAATTCTGATTATTCTACTTTCTCGCTTTCTACTACACCGTTTATATGCTACTCAGTGGTTATTAGATACGGGAGATACCTATCACATATGCTCTAGAAATGAATGATTTTCTAGGTTAAAGAAACTGGATAGTGGTGTGGTCATCATGAGAAATGATGATGCATGCCAAATAGTAAGGATAGGTACCGTTCGGATCAACATGTTTGATGTCATGGTTAGAGACTTGACAGATATAAGATAAGTTCCTCAGATGAAGAAGAATATTATCTCAGTTGGAACTGTGGGGTCAAAAGGGCTCAAGATGACTATGGAGAATGATATTCTCAAGATCACGAGGGGGTTCATGGTTTTTGATGAAGGGTGTCAGAGATAAGAACTTGTATTACTTGAATGGTAAAAAATCACATGTATTATGACAGCTTCAGTTGACTTGGATGAAGATGCTACCAAGATGTGCACATGAGACTTGGTCATACGGGTGAGAAGTCCATGCAAGTTTTGGCTAAGAAAGGCTTATTGAAAGTGCTACGACCCATAAATTGGAATTCTATGAGCACTATGTATTGAGCAAGAAAATCAAAGTGAAGTTTGGCATCGCTATTCACCGTACCAAAGTGATTCTTAATTATATGCATACAGATGTTTGGGGACATCGAAGAATGCATCTCTTGGAGGAAAATATTATTTTGTCTCCTTTGTTGATGATTACTCTAGGCAAAATTGGGTGTACGCCATGACTCATAAGAGTGAAGTCATAGGTATCTTTGTGGAGTGGAGAAGGAGATTGGAGTTGCAGATAGGCATAAAGATCAACTCAGGTCCGATAATGGAGGAGAGTATAAGAGTGATCCATTTCTGCAGTTGTTCCTTGATGAAGACATTAAGAGACACTTCACAGTTCGAGAGACTCCGCAACAGAATGAGGTGGTAGAAAGATTCAACCGTACTTTACTGGAGAAGATACGATGGTTGTTGTCTAACAGTGGGCTGAACAAGACATTTGGGCAGACACAATGACGTATGCTAGCCATCTCATAAATAGGTTGCCATCGTCTGCTATAGGAGGCAAGACTCCGATGGAGATGTGGTCGTGCAAGGCTGCTTCAGATTATGATATGCTTAGAGTATTTTATTGTTTGATCACTTTTGTGTTGTTTCTTGGCTCCTCTAGATCTGTACACTTACCTTGTCAGAGGAAATGAGCTTTCAATAGCGATCTTTTTGGTGTACATCAAATATTTAGCGATAAGTGCCCATATCAAGTATTATGACACTTTTTTGTGGATCATGCTTCTTCTTGACTTGGGATAGTAGCGACTTGAATATCTTGCATAGCAGATACTGTGTAATTTCATGTCAGTTATTGCTAGAAATGTTGACCTCAAAGAGATTAAATTTTTTGTATTGCCTTTTCTTCTTCATTGAATTGTAATGGTGTAGTGTTGTACAACACATTGCGCATGGAAATGAACAGAATGAGAAGAGAAATTAGTTTTTTGTCATTGAGAGTTCAGAACAACAAGATCAATTTTACTTCCTTCTGATTATAGCTCCAGTGCATGTTCTTTACTTTCATTTAGTATATGTAGCCTTGTCGTCATTGTTTGTGTGAGCTTTCTCCAACTGTTATCTACTTCTATGACAAGTCTAGTTTTTCTTCAGCATGTCAATTATTTATCCCGGAAGTGTTGGCAGAGAACTCACTGCTCTTGTCATACCAGCACTTATGGCACAAGCTCTTGATCCATTTGCTCAGCTGATGGAGACAGCATATATTGGTCGATTAGGTACTTACTTTTGTGGTTGCATCTCATTTTCTGTTTCCTTGTTTCTACCCTGTTTGGTTATATCAAATGTTTTACTTCTGTAATTTTCAGTTACTTAATGAGTTATATTTCTTCCAGTGTTGTAGTGTTGTTACTTTCAAATGGCACTAGGATGATAATGGGTCGGGGCCAAACTGGGCCTAGGGTAGGCCCCAGCCCTGGTCGTAAAATTTTAGAGCTTGAAATCTGGCCGCAACTCACCCTGTGCTGGAGCCCTACCAGCCCCGACCCGGACCTAGGCCTTGAGGCCAGCCCTAAGTCTATTAGAATTAAAAAAAAAAATTGATGAAATCTTTTCTAATCTAGAATCTTGAGGACATTTCTGTGTTTATTGTCCCTTGCTTCTTATGTTTTGTTTAAAGGCCCTTTCTTGTTCACAATTTTGTTCAAAGGCAGGTTAGCAATCCATTATAAATATGTCCACTGAATGTTATCAATGTGGAGATGCAATCTTAGCTGACTCCATTTCATATTTTTGGGTAATGTGTTTTCTACCAACTTGGAGGGTTGACACCAAGTTGGCAGTCCATCTTAGACTTAATTGTTATTTCCATGAAGTCTTCTTAATATGTGGTTGGATTTCCCTTCATTTGGTATATACGCCGAGGGTGTATATTTCAGTCTTCCAGATACCAATTTAGCACCAAGATAAGTGCAATAACTTGTAGTTTCTCTTCAGTCTGACTGAGAGAATCTGTCAAATCAGTATCTGAGAAACCTTCTGCAGACGTATTGTCCACAAAAAATTGAAATTGTAGTCAGTAACGCAATCTGCAACGAGAGAAGCACTATCATATTGAATTATGTGCACCTCACTTCCCAATGACACTTTAATGGAACGTCTATTAAATAGCTCGCAATATTAGCAAATAACACAAGAATTCAGCTGCTAGCAAGTTGAATCTTCCTGTATCCTCCCCAAATCACCTTTATCAATGTGCTGTTTAGACTTCTGATCCGTACGAATAACTACAGGTTAGTGCTAAAAAAACCCATCCCATTCTGGAAAAAAAAAAAAAAAAAAAATCTAATTAGCACAATAGTGAAGGAAAATGTTAAAGTCTTTTGCTTTGAATGGGGGACTAGAGAAATAAAACTTCGTGCCAATGGTTCCCTTTGCATCATCCACATAACAACTACGCCAGCAACATATATTCCCTGAGAAGAACTTGTAATGGACTCATCTAATATAGACTCATTCGAGTGCAATAAGGAACATGCAAGACAACTACTACACCCAAAGGCTTAAGTTGATGAATTGTGCATTATAAGCGCCTATCAAGGAATCTCAGCACTCCTCTAGTGGAAAGATGAACCATTTGGAAAGACAGAAAAATGTGGATGATTAGGTGCATTTTAAATTGTTAATAATAAGATTTGAAATTAGGATGCCTCGAACCGGGTAGTGGTGTCAGATAACCACTTCACCCAAAAGTTTAAGATGACGAGTTGTGGGTTAAGAATGCATATCAAGCAATCTTAATAGAATGAGGCAAAGAAGCTTTATCAAAAACAAAGTGTTTATTCAATTAGGAATTTGGGAGTGTAATTGATTGTTAGGTTGCATGAATTCTCCCAAACAGGAGCGCATATGTGTATCCATACATGTCTGACCCACATAGACATGTATATACCGCATATATGTAAGGACTGTGTCGAACACATATCTATCAAAAAATCCTAATGTTGTTCTGTCATTTATATAAAGAAGTCTGATCCGGTTTGATTTTGATACAATCATATCTGATCTGGTTTATCAATTGATGAATTTTTTTTCCTGTGAGATTGCTGGGGAACTTGAGAGCTCATCTACTCAGATGCTGTTGCCTTGATTCAGTGCCAGGTTTTCAGAGAGACAGAAAGTCCTATGTTGACATGGTTATGGGTTTTGGTTCCAATTTGGATCCAAATGTAATCCTTTAAATATGTGCATTCACATGTATTTAACTAAATATATTTTGGGTTTCATATACTATCAAATAGAATACGAGTGCCCTTTATGTTGTAAAACAACAAGTTTACATATATACCCCCGTGAACTTCTCATTAGTAAACTTACATAACTTTGCATCTATAATATTTTTTTTTTCTTTTTTTACATTATAACTTATTTGAGCTATATATATTTATTATTTATTACTGGTCTATCTTAAATGTACTATATTCTGATTTTTTTTTTAATTTGCCTCTCCATATACCCATGCCATACCCATATCTATACCCTGTACCCATGCTAGCACAACTGTGATTAACCATTTTTTCTTGCGTGAAGATCCTAATAACATCACTTAGTGAGGGATTTATGCCAATTCAAGTCAAGTGTGGTCACGCAAAATTTGCCTGACCCACCGCCCTAGACAGAGTTGAGGCCAGGAGTAATAAGGGTTTTGTTTGGTGGATTTCAATGGTTTAAGGGTGTTTACTACTAAAGAGTGATAATACCAGGGGGTTTTCTGCAATTTACCTTTACTTAAAATTGCATTATTGCAATGGCCTCCTGAAAGATGGAAACTAAATAAAAGATCCCCAAATTTCTACGTCTCACTCGTTTGTGAACATTGATTTTGTACATATGATCTAGTTGATTTTGGACACAATTTTGGTTTGCATTAGCTTAACTTCATGACAAGAAATAGTAGGTTTTACCAACTGGCCAATTGGCCCTCAACCTGAAGGTTCTGTCTGTGATATGTTCCTTTCTTGTTTATGGTTTACCTTGGCTAGTGATTTTGTACCAATTATTGAGGGTTGGTGTCATGTTGAAAAACGGTCATAAAATATCGATTAATTTATCTGTGGAGCTTTCTTGAACTTGAGGCATGCTCCATGGAAGATCTGATTTAGATAGGAAAAAGGTTTAGATCATAATGATAAGGAGTATGTCTTCGTTGTTATTGAGTAAAATATATCTTGCTCTATTTAAACATTCTTGTTTGGGTCAACCTTACTGTTTCCCATATTTGTCGTTCTAGGTAGAAAAGGCTTTATTGTCAACAAAACTTCATTCTAGAATATCTTTTCACACACATTACTTGTTTACCCTTATTTTTTTTTTAATTTATTGTTTCTGTTTAATAATCTTGCACTCGATTCTTGTCTGATCCATCTGAAGGTCCATTGGAGCTAGCCTCGTCTGGTGTTTCAGTTTCAATTTTTAACATTATATCAAAGCTCTTCAATGTTCCTCTCCTGAGCATCACAACTTCATTTGTAGCAGAAGACATTTCAAAAAATGCTGGCAAGCAGTTTGTTTCAGGTACATGAAATGAAATTGGTTGGTTGACATTTGATGGAGTATCCTCTTAGCTGACTTGAGCTGATAAACTTTACAGATAGGGGCTTCGAAGTAGAGAATTTTAAGGAGAAGCAAGTTTCTAACAGGACGACAGCAAAACTGGAACTGCCTTCTGTGTCGACTGCTTTACTTTTATCCGCAATTATTGGTACTGTAGAAGCTTTAGCTTTGTTCTTTGGAGCTGGATTTTTCCTCAACATGATGGGCATATCAGCTGTAAGTTTACATGAAAGTTTCTCTCATGCAACTTTTCCCTGAATATTTATACATAGTATCTCTTCTTTCTTCCATGTTTACAATAGTAACATATGATTTATTCATGATCTATTTTCACAGGATCTGTTAATTGGTTTCCATTTTTGTATGAATTTAATTTTCTTTAACTAGGCAATGATTCATAAGATTAACCTTTGAACAGGCTTCACCTATGCGTAGTCCATCTCAGCAATTTCTTTGCTTAAGAGCTTTGGGAGCTCCTGCAGTTGTTGTTTCTTTAGCTGTGCAGGGTGTCTTCCGTGGTTTCAAGGATACAAAACTCCTCTATTTTGTATAGGCAAGTCGACATTGCATCTTAAGTTGTTATTTTGGATGTCAAGCATAAACTAATGCTACTAACCATTCTTGTTTTTCCAGTACTTCAGGTATATACATTTTACTACCATGTCTCAAGGTCTTGCGAAGTTGAAGCTTCCTTATGTTTTACATTTTCTTATTTTGGAAATGACCATGCTGATCTACATTTTTAAGAAACAGTTGCCATTTCTGGGAACCTGTTTTTTTTGTTGACTTTCTTAACTTCGCCCACTTAAGAATCTTTTTTCACTCAATATAACAAACCCCGAGACAAAACACCCCCCCCCCCCCCCCCCCCCCCCCCCCCCCAAAAAAACAAAACCACCACCAAACACACACACGGCTAGATTTGGTGTCAAGTACTCAAATAAGGGCCATGAAAATATAATTTTTCTACCCCGTTATGGGCCAGACATCATTCTCTTTTCTTTTTATTTTTCAGCTCAAGCATATATGTTTAGTTTTTGTAATTTTTTTCTAAAAAACCCGAACCATTTTTAATATCTACCAAATGAATTCACGCAACTCTGCTATAAATTTAAAGAGGTAGTTGTGCTGGTCTTTGGGCTTTGGGTTTGGGCAGGTTTTTCTCCAAGCACTGAGTGGGGTTTTGTTCTTCGCTTTTTTTTCCCCCTCTTTTTGATCTTTATTGTTGTTGTTGTTGTTGAGGAGGGTTGGGGTTGGGGTGGGGTTGGTGGGTTTGAGGGTGGATGGATTGTCGATGACAATTGTATATCATTGTTGCATGATATCGGGCACTTGATTCTATGACACACTATCATTATAGGAGGTGGTTCAATATGCAGTTTTTTGACACAAAAACGGTGGGTTAGAATCTTACATTATGAACTTTTCACATTTAGTGCTTATATTTGCTAAAGACATGAATTACACGTGCAATTGTACGAGGTGAACAACTAACGCAAGTACCTATATATTGTCGAAGAGATGATGTATCCTAGGTTGCTCGGCTACTTTGATTGAGAGCTCAGACAAGATTTAGTGCTTTTAGTAAGTTTGATTCGATTTTGTGGTACTATTATTGGTTTGTATTTTACCTATAAATTGAGACTTTCTGGTTTCTAAATCCTGCTCTCAGATGCAAGAGAAGTGTAACCTTTTTCATCTATGCTTTGATGATGAGTCGGTTGTTGTGAAAGCTTTTGGGGTTCTTTTGTTCTTTCTTGAAACTTATTTGCTCAATATAGCGTGCTTTTTGCTTTAAAAGATTGTAGGTAACCCTATTTTGCACTTGGGACGTATGATACAAAGGGTTGTGCGCCCCGCCCCCCCCCCCCCCCCCCCCCCCCCCCCCCCCAACCCCCCGAAAAAAAAAAAAAAAAAACCCTTGAAAAAAAAAAAAGCACACACACAAAGGAAAGAAAACCCACCACCACACAAACTTTAGAGTAAGTACTCAACTAAGTTCACGTCTCATGCTGACATGCTCCACGAAGAAAGGATTGTGAAAATATATATCTTTTCACCCATTATGAGCCAAACATTATTTTCTTTTCAGTTCGAGCATATATGTTTAGTTTTTAATCTTTTCCTTAAAAACTTTCACCACCTGTAATATCTACCAAGTGAATTCTTGCAGCTTTGCTGTAAGTTTGAAGAGGTAGTTGTGTTGGTGTTTGTGTTTGTGCGGGAATTCTTCTCCAAGCACTGGGTGGGGCTCTGTTCCTTGTTTTTTTCTTTTTTCTTTTTGTTTGATTATTATTATCATTATTTCTTTTATTATTATTATTTTGTTTTTGGGAAAAATGTATCTATGCCCTTGTTTGTTTTAGAATTATTTTTAAAACCCTTTATTTTTCATAATTAATTGCTATATGTTTTTCATCCTTCCATACCCGCTTATTACTCGACGGATAATTGTTATAGCTCTTTTTAATTTGGATTGATTTTGCCTTTGTCATTTTTATGAAAATACCCCTAGTAAAAAGGACCCTCTCTAGTAAATTCAATCAAGTGGAGACTCCCTCTATAGCAAATCCAATCTAGTTGGACTCTCTCTCTCTCCCCCCCCCCCCCTCTCTCCCCCTTCTTTAAGTTTTTGAAACTTTAACTTTAATTAGTGTGATCCTTGGTTGAACTTTGGTCCTTGGATCGTTGGCTATTTTGTTCCTAGAAGATTGTATTGTTTCAATCTTTGTGTCTCCTTGAGTAGATCATGTTTCTGCTCTAGCTAGAAACCAATTTTGATATCAGTTTCCTTCTATTACATCTGAAATTGTCTCCTTTGAGTTGGTTTTGGTAGTCATGTTACCGACTTTCTAATTTGTCATGTTTGTATGCTAGATAGTGTCGCAGTGATCTTAACTCTAATATGTTGTTTTTTACAATAAAAGGAAAGAGATAAAATGTCTTGTAATTACAAATGCTATTTGCCATCTGATCACAGATGACTAGTTTTCTCTTGAAAAGGAAAAATAATTTCTTGGTCAAGGGCATAATAACGGCTAGTTGGGAGAGATGATAGCTATTTAAGAATGGGCATGACATAATGACAAAGGTAGTTCTTGAAATTTATCTTAATTTATCTGTTGCTTTGTTGCACCAACATGTGAGTGAGCCCGCTTCCTTGGGTGAGTGGGTCATACATGGGTTGAGTGAGTCCCCAATTATTATTGTACCCCTTATCTATCTGAACAAAATATCTCCCACTTTCTTTTCTTTTTGTATTTCCTCCAAAGTTCTCCTTTCATTGGATAGATGGTAAAACTAACGTGCGGTTTATGTACTATATTAGGATGTAATTTTATTTGTGTAACTTCAAGACTGTGATATGTTTTTCTGCAGAACAGTTTTTTCCCCACAGGTTGGAGAGTCACAGGAGGACAGGTTGGAGAGTTGCAAGTGGGGGAAAGAAAGAGAATCTTGTTAGATTAGATTTACTAGAGAGAGTTTTTTTATTTCTATTTTGAGGTATTCCATGGTCCAAATTAAAAAGAAGAGCTATGGCAAATTGGCAATTATCTGTAAAGGGATAGAAGGATGAAAAATATAAAGAAGGGGTAAATGATGATGAAAAGTTAATGCAAGGGTAAAAAAAATAATTTTGAAAAAAAAAGAGAATAGCCACATTTCCCCATTTGTTATTATTATTTTTGTCTTTGGTTTCTGGGCGTGGGTGGGAGTGGTTTTTTTTTTTTTTTTTGGGTGGGGGGTGGGTTTAGTGGTGGTTGGGGTAGATTGTGGGGTGCCACAGTTGTACATTATTGTTCCATGATGTTGAGCACTTCTTTGGCACAATACCATTAATAGGAGGCGGTTCAGTATGTAATCTTTTGACACAAAAATGTGTGTTAGTCATGTTTGAACTTAACAAGAAGTGCTTATAATTGCTAAAGACATGAATTCCAAAATGCAATGTTATGAGTTGAACCACTAACTTAACTACCCCAGATAGATTATGTACCCTAAGTTGGTACACTACTTTGATTGGGTCCCAGATATGATACAGGTTTCTTTGGGAAGTTTGATTCAAATTTTTGGGTACAATCATAGGTTTGCATTCTATTTATGAACTGAGACCTTTTGGTTAAATCCCTCTCTTATATGCAAGAGAAGTGTAACTTTTTTTCATCTATGCTTGGATGATGAGTTGGTTGTGGAGAAAGCTTATAAGATTTTGTTCTTTTGTGAAACTTATTTGCTCATCCGCAACAAGTTTTGACATCAAGAAATGGAAAATACAAGACCCTAATGTGGCACTTGGCATATCTGATCCAATTTGATCATTTTTTTTTTTTGAAAGGAAACCACTTATGGTCTGATGATCTTGTGGTCATAATGTATTTATGTTATCTTAGATTTAATATTCTTGTGATCATACTGTACTAATATTTCACTTTTGACAATTTTTTAACATGACCATGAAGGTGTCACACGTGCTATTTCCAGATTTCTTTTTTTTAAATAAAAAACTTCTTTGGGTAATAAATGGAGAATGACTACTTCAATTCAAGTTGCAGACTTGTATACTTCTCTAGGGGTAATGTTGTACAGTTTGCTTTATTCTGAATATATCCCTATCACTATCAGTGCATTCTCCATCTTTTTTATGCTTCCTTTATGCGCAATCAAATACTTAATTTTTCTATGCAGGACTAGGCAATCTTTCAGCTGTGTTCTTGCTGCCTTTACTGGCATATTCTTTTGATATGGGCATCACTGGTGCTGCTATCGCTACTGTTGCATCTCAGTATGTTATCTATTCTCTCACTCCAATAAATTTAATCTTGAATGGCAGAAAACAACACTACACTCTTAAGATAGTTACACTGAATGACATAAAACAACACTGCACTCTATTAGATAGTCACACATTGTTTATTCTATTTATCCATGCTTCATGTGTAATATTATTATCTTCCCAATAGTTTCATGCAAGTCATGCAATACAAGTAACTCTTGTCTTTGCATCTTGATTCACTTTCTGATTGGTACATTGATTCCTGTCTATGGGTATCAGAAGGTACATCATATTTCATGATCATGATCATCGTCACTATCTTGTTTTGTTCCTTTGCTTATGCTTCAATCAAGTGATGTCATCAGTTTTACTTTGAATTCTTAATAATCTATGGTAACGCCTAAGAAATTAGACACAAACACGGACACGGGCACACAACATGACATTAGAATATATTGAAGAAATAATAATAATAAATAATAATAATAGTGCATATATACATACATGCATAGTTATGTCCTTGCATCCAAGAGTCCATATACATAATTTTAATAATATATTAATATACAATGATTAATTACATGTATTTAACCTATCTTACACTTCGTATGAGTTTGCAAAAGAAGTGAGTCTTGGCTACTCAACTTCGTATGAGTTTGCAAAAGAAGTGAGTCTTGGCTACTCAACTGCCTATAAAATGGTTCAATGTAGCTAACTTCTTTATATTGAAACATATTTAAACTTATCATAGTAATATACACGTTAATATTGTGATGAATTTTTTTTAACATAAATATATTTTTTGATACACAAGTGAAAATAAATACCTCAAACATGCAATTTGAATAAAGAAGTTTAACAGAAATGTAGATCATGTGTCTAAGAAATGCCCAAGAAGTGTCTTAAATTAATACACACACACACATAGGGTCAAGTACTCCTATTAGGTCTCTTTATATTACAATCTGAGGAGGCGGACTAAAACCCACCATGTACCATTTTTATGAATGATCCACTCCATTTGTCATGATTTTCATGTCCTAAAATGCTTATATATAGAAAATCATGCAGTTTGGACTTTTTTTACCCATCGATCAAACGGTGTCATTTGTTCTATTATTGAAAAATCTTTCATTTTGTAACCATTTGATGCATGGGTAAAAAGTATCAAAAATGCATGATTTTTTATACAACAATTATTTTAAGATATGTAAATCAAATTGAATGAAGTGTATCATCCTTAGATATGCTCGATGGTGAGATTTTAAGTCGTCTCTTTAGATTACAATCTAAGGAGACCTATTAGGAACACTTTTTTCATATATATATATATATATATATATATATATATATATATATATATATATATATATATATATATATATATATATAATTGAGAACAAGTTCGAGAAGTATTCAAGGAGGGTCCAAGGAAGTATTGTTTCCATCACAGGTGTTGGGGTGTCCGAGACGAGCAAGGCTTCACTATAGAAGCATATGAGATAATTCTTGCAATAGAAACCCATCTTCTTTTTCAATGATGAGATTATAAACCATTATAATGTACATTGCTATTTACCTGGTTTTTCAAGTCAAGGTTTCTTTTGACATTGGTTATTTCTGAATCTTGACATCTTTATGGAAATTGAATGTGTTAAATTGTGCCAATTCTTACGTTATCATGTTGCGCTAATAACAGAATACTATGTTGAGTGCATGTCACAAATCATTATCTTGGAGTGGTGATACTGATCTACGGTTGAACATATGTTTGCACTTGGCTCTTATGGTATGCTATGTCGCACATACACATACACTATTATCATGAAGCCGTGTTGTGTTCGAAACGTGTTCGGCACGCTTGTCAGACACACATGTCATGTGTATTTTAAAGAATTTGTCACGTGTCCGCGTGTCGTGTTCATTTCAATGTTGTGTCCGTGTAACATAGATGGTATGTTAAGTGCGTGGCTTATGATCATAATTCCAATAGGTTATATAGGATATAATTTGCTCTAAAATACAATAAATATGAAGGAAACTGTTATGGTAGAGAGAAGAAAGCAACCTAAATTAGGGGTGTCTTGACTCTCACTTATTTGTATTGAATAAAAACAATATATATAAGTGAGTAGGAATATGAAAGCTACATAATAACAAAAAGACCCTTATATTAATATTATAGAATCAACCTTAATTACTCTTTTGCTTTTTCTCAAGCTGAAGCATATACATTGCTCAGCTTGCTATAAAGAAGATAAGAACCTTTCTTGATAAAACTTTAATAAAGATATCATCAAGCTGACAACTAGATGTAATTGAGAAGCTTTAGATTATAGAAATCTTCTCATGGTATCAGAGCCCAAAGGTTCTTCATCCTTTACGACCTTCATCGTCGTCATTTTCGCTCACCATCAAAAGGTCATCAACATCCTCTCCTTTTTCTTTTCTTTTCTTTTTTCATCTGTAAAAAATAAAAAATAAATAAAAACTTTATTGTTCACATAAAAAGTACTGTGGTGGTACCGTACCATGAATAGTAATAATATTAATAACAAGAAGGTGGAGGTTTGGTGTTTTTAGGTTATTCCTTTTCGTTGATTGTGCATTCTTTTTGAATACTTGAGAGTTTGGTGATTTTATGAGTTGTTTTAGATCCCAAGAAGGATCATGTTTTTAGGGTTATTTGTTGGGTGTTCAGATCTTGAGGGAGGATCTTGTGTTTGGGTGTTTTGGATCTCAGGAGAGTATTAGATTGGTGATTTAAGTATTTAGGTGTCATGGCCGAGTCAAAACCAATTGTTGGTGAGATCATCTCGGGTAAGATCACCGATCAAAAGCTCGATGATGTTAACTATCTTCAGTGGAAAGCGATCATCGAGGTATATCTCACAGACAGACGAAAGAATGATCAACTTAACAATAATCGTACCAGGCTGATGATAGATGATTGGAAGTGAGACGATGTCATGCTACTTTTATAGATCTTGGACTTTAAAGCCACATGTTTAAGAATTGGTGATTCACTTCTCTACTGTGAAAGAGTTGTGGGATTATTTTTAGCAACTGTACTCGAGTAGCTATAATCTCAATCATTCATATCATGTTATTCAGGAGTTGTTCAGGTACAAGAAGGGGACTAAGATGTTGGCCCAACATGATGCAGATTGCGACAAGTTTGTCGAAGAGTTGAAGACTTTGTCTCCCATCACATCTGACGTGAAGCAAATGCTGGATCAGTGGAACAAGCTGATGGTACTTACTTTTCTCGGTAGTCTTCCTTCTGAGTATACACGGCTCGACCTCAGGTGATAGCGAGTTCAACGATCAGATCTTTAACAAAGACATTCAAGTTTTTAGGGAGTGCTTTTTCAACTAAATCTCATAATCCATAATCTTGCTATTGATAAAACCCTGGAGAGGTCTGCACTAATTGTTCATGGGAGACACTCAGGCAGGAGAGGCAATTTTGGTGGCAGGTCTGGAGGATGCTTTCGTGGTGGAGGTATTGTGACAAGCAAGCGGCTATACTATTTTTTATGACCGAATGAAGCATATTGAAGCCGAGTGCCACTTTATCGGGACATCATGATGACACATCAGATAGTTACTTCATTCGTCACATCGAGTTATCAACTTGGAGATATCTTCACTAAAGTTTTATCTAGAAAGAGTTTTTCAATTTATATAGCAAGCTGGGCATGATTGACATCTACGCTCCAACTTGAGGGGAAGTATTAGAGTAGAAATAAGATTTTTATTTTAGTTTCCTATTCCAAGTTGAACATTATGTATTATCCTAGTCTAATTAGGAAATGATTTTTTTTTAATAAATAAACAACCACTCTCTAATTAAGAGGACAACGTCTTCTCTTTGTCTTCTTCACCTCAACATGTATGATTGGTGCAACTCTAATAGGTACCTGAGACACTTAATCTAACTAGGGGAGAAGCCACGACTTTAGTTTCTTACATGATGACAAGAAGACATACCACAATGTCTAGAAGTAGTGCCCTGTGCAACTGAAGAGATCTAGGCATAACCCTCAACAGGAAAAGAATCAGAATATGTCGTAGGAGACTTTGAAGCTTGAGATAGTCACTGGAAAGCGTCCTGAAGTGGGAGGGAATCCCCCTTCACTCATTACTGGCTTAAGAGAATAATTAGGCCCAAAAGAAACTTGCACACATACAAGCTGCTTCTTAAAATCCTCAATGTTGCTAGTGGATGATATTTATTTAGCTCATTAATCATAGTAGTCTTTCAAACTATTATCACCTTGGTAGACATTGAATATGTCTTCACACACCTACAAGACTTGAGACACATTCTTCTTCATGGAGTAATAATCACGAACCACTTTCTACATTTCCTTCACAATATTCAGAAAATACGAGGTTTGCACCAACTATGGATTCCATACTACTATGTAGCCAAGTCAACAGTGAGTAATTATCTCAATTTCATTCTTTAATACTCTTTTCAACAGATGATGATTTTTAAGAGGAAGCCATCCACAACTTCCCTTGGACACCAAGAAAGGCCCTCAAAGGTTTCTCTTACAGCAAATAACTCTCACCATTCAATTTAATAAGATAATTTGAACACCAACAAGATCTTTGAGATATTTAGCGTCAACCATAGGATCAACTAGAGAAGCAGAATGAAAAGAAAACAAGGGATCAAGTTTCTAAATTTTCTTTTACTGCAGGAATCTGTCACTGTATTCTTTTTTTAGGTGAGAAGACCCTAAATTAGAGAAATGTGGATCAAATCAGAAAAAACTGTGAACAAGCTGTGAACTACACTGATGAACAATACCCACTGATTTTGTTTTTTGGTGGGGTTGGAAGTGGTGGTTTGTTTTATGGTGGGGTTGGAAGTGGTGGTGTCAGGTTAGGGTTAGGGCATAACCTTAGAAAAGAAAGCAAGAAAGGTGGAACAAAGAAGAAGGAAAGGGAAAGAAAGAAAAATTGAAAGAAGAAAGATGATGAGGGTACATCGGTGGTGGTGGAGAATATTTTTAGTATTTACTCCGGTACCAACTTAGAGTCTCTGTTATTGCATAAAAACTCTAAAAGTTGTGGTGATGCACCTTGAGGGCCCTTTTTTATGGCAAGAACTTGGGCTTTTGCACAACGATCATTTTTTTAATCCACATTGTCAGATTCAATCTTAGCTAATACCATGTTATGCTAGAGAGGAAGGCACGCCTCAAACTAGGGGTATCTCCTTTATTTGTGTATAACGTAGAAACAATACATAACGTAGTAGTAGTGGGAAAAGTACATAATTACAGAAAGACCCTTATACTAATTTTGTGGAAGTAACCTTTACTGCTCTAATAGAATCCATTTACAGCTCATCTGTTTAGATTATTAGAGTCCTGTTGCGCATTCGAGTCTTGAAACTCTTGGTGCAAGATTGTGAAAAGTGGAAAGTGTAGCTTTTAGTTCTTGTTGTAGGCTATCCAAATCTCTCCTTTTAGATTATATGTCTTATTTGCCTTCGTCGTCATCATTTCCAAGCCTGTCACGCCCCAAACCAAGTCCTTCCAGCTGGTCCCAATCTTCCAATCTAGGAGGACTGCAAGACCTAACTTATATAACCTGTAGAAATAAAACTAAAGATATCTGGTAAAATTTGAGTCCTAATCCATCATAAATAGTTGACAATCATCAAGTCCCAAATCCGAATTACATGAATAAGTCCAATACTTCTTAACCGGTCTCATAGCTAGTAAACACCTTGATACACAAGGTTTTATAAAATTACAAACTTCATGTAGATAAAGTTTCTCAAGATAACAATTACTACAGCTAGCGATAAACTAAAGTTAAATTAAGCAGAAATTAAGTAGGTAAATTTACATTGATTCGAGTCTCCAAGTAAGCTTGATGACAGGAATCGTTAGGCTTTATTTTTTATTTAGGCTATTTTATTCTTTATTTAGGTTAGGCTCATTTTACTTCTTTAGTTTAGTCCCATATTGGATATGCTGGGAGATGGGCCTATATAAGGTCAAGACTTGCATTTGTTTTGGGAGTTCAGTTTAGTGGATAAATTTAAAATTTACATTACAATTATTTGCTTTTTGTTGAATCTCTGCTTGGTGATGTGCTGAGTGGGAGAGAGATCTCCTTGGTGGTGAAGTCAAAATCAATCTTTATCCTCTTATCTTCTCCAATTTCTACAAACTCTAATTTCTTTTTCATCTCTATCTTCTTTCCCTTCTCGTTCTATATCAGTTTGACATCAGAGTTAAAAATCCTGATTTTCTGCTTTTTCTTCCTTCACAAAAAACCCTTACCTCCTCCTTTACAAAATCCTAGCCTCCACTTCTAGAAAATTCTAAAAACCTAGTTCCACAAACCCTAGGTACTCTTCCACCTTTTTCCTTTAGTTTAAAAAAAAATAAAAAATCAAAAGTAAAAAATGAGAAAAAAATAACAAAAGAGACTGTTCATCATCCCTTCCTCTCACCCCCAACAAAACCTAGCCCTAATCCTGTCGCCTTTCGCCGACAGATGCAACAACGCCCACTTCCTCCTCCGTCTTCGCCACGCCTCCGCGGACAGACGCAGCAACACCCTCTTCCTCCGTCTTCGCCGCGCCTTCCACTGACAGATGCAACAACACCCATCTTCTCCTTTGTCTTTGCCGCGCCTCCCGCACTCGCCGCCAACTGCCAAATCTCAGCAGATCTCAGGCTTCATCCCCCCTTGTTTCCTCCTCCGTCATCACTTTGCCCTCATCGACTGAGCACCGACGACCTCGCTGCCATCTCCATCGAGATCCCCTCGCCGATCGATGACACTGCAGTCTCAGATCTCCCGCCGTCGACAGCCAGATCTCAACATATCTCCGATCTCTGCCTCGTAATCACTGACAAGAAGATGAGTTCAATCGGCTTGATCCTGTTGAATTCGAGGGCATCAACTTAACTCAGAGCTCAGAGTTGAGCTGACACTGACGTCATCAGCTCAGGTCCGAGCCGACACTGACATCATCCACTCAACCCAGCCGAATTCGATTCGCTCAAACTGCTCGAGCTGGCACTGACGTCACCCGAGCTGACGCTGACGTCACCTGAGCCGACGCTGATGTCATCAGCTCTGAACTGAGCTGACTCCATGCCGCGAACTATACAGAACATCACAAGTTTGAAGCCTGTTTTAAGGCCCGTTTTGAGTTTGATTTGAGTTTCATCTGAAGCGTTGGATTTGTAGCTGACTCCCGAAGCCACTTGATGTCGATACTTTTCAAGCGCCTTTGGGTACTCTCTAACCTCACCTGACATTATTGCGATATCTTGCATATCTATTGTGGATTTGTGGTGATTATTAGTGTAGTTGTTGTTGTTAGTTGCCTAATTTGATGCCTTTGCATCTTCACTTTTAGGATTCATTTTGCATATTCATTTTAGTTGCCATTAGGAAAATATTTTTTTCGTTTGATCATATAGTACATGCGTTTAGTGACTCATAAGAGACTGTTTACATTCGTATGATTGTGTTTACTGCATTTGCAATCTTAGATAGTGCATGCTCCTACATAGTGGAAATATGGAGGCCAAACTAGATCTAATCCTTAAAGAGCTTCATGACCTAAAAATTAAGGTAGAAGGGTTAGAAAATAAAAATAAAAAGATCTAGAGATGACAGTCAAGATAAGAGACATGAAAACAACAATAGACGTAGGGATGACAAAGATGACATAGTCTGTAGGATTAAGATAGATCCTCTCACATTTAACGGTATCCTTGACCCGGAGATTTTTTAGTGACAGGATGTCAGACCTGAATTATTACTTTGGTTGGTATAAGTTTACTGAGGAAAGTAGTATTCAGTTTGCTAGGATGAGACTTACAGGGTCAGCTAGGTTTACTGGACCTCGGTAGAGAGAGTACACGAGGCGTGGGGCTTTCATAGAGTCTTGGGAGAAAATGAAAAGAAATTTGAGGAGAAATACCTTCCCGACTTCTATAAGCATCGTCTTTTAGATAAATTGCACAACCTTCTTAGGGTAGCAGAGCAGTTAAGGATTACACTACTGAATTTGATGACCTAACTCTATGTTGTGAGGTGCAAGAAGACTCCTACCAAGCGATTTTTAGATATTATTCTAAGTTGAGTTAAATATCCAGTTGGTTATGTTCATTCACTCTCATAAGTTAGACCCTTGAACAAGCCAATCAGTTAGCTCAAGACATAGAAACCTCCATCAGTTTTTCTTCAGAGCGTAAGATTATTTCTAAAGCAGGAGACCAACTAGCTCAAACACTCACGTCACTAGAGATCCTAAGCGTAAGTCTGTGATATGTGAATCTTCTAAGAACGCTAATGGTAGTCAGTGTTTTAAGTGAAGGTTATGGTCACGTTGCTGCACAGTGTCCTAGAAACCTTTTAGCTAGAGAAGCCGATGATGATGAGACCGAGACAGTAGCTTATGAACCAACTAGTAGCGCGATTGATAATTATGATGACGATTTTAGGGTTTCTAGCATACAATTGGGTGTTGTTAGGTGTTCCTACACATTTGTTAGAGATGATGATTGGCACAGATCTAGTGTGTTTCACATATGAGGGGAAAAATTATAAGCTGGTTGTAGAGTGTGAACATCAATGCCAAAACAAATTTTGAGAGGATGTGTCTCAAGGCTGAACCACATCCCTTCCTTACAATGTGAATTAGTTGATAAAACTGCCTAATTTATTACCCAGCGTTGTCCGGTCCATATCCACATGTCTAGCTAGGAGGATTGTGTTTGTTGTGATGTCTTAGACATAGACGCTACACGTATTTTTTTGTGTGTAGGCTTTGGTTGTATGACTTGGATGTGACTAGTCTTGGTAGGTCTAATACTTATGAATTTAAATGAAATAGAAAGTAGATAGTGTTGAAGCCTGCTAAACCCAAGTCTATTATAGAGAGTAACAAGTGGAGAACAATCACTAATAAGAAGAGCAAGAAGTCATGTCACATAGTGACTAGATTTCACTTTTTGCTTGAGTCTCCTATTGATAAGTCTACTCCCAGATCTAGAAATTTCCTCGGCCTTCTCCCTCTTTTTGTAGGTATTCCATCCATTGTCACAGTTGAGCCACCTGTACCACATTTGCATGAGTTGCATGGTTTTATATAAGGCAAATGACAATCAATAATTATAACTATAAGTCTGCTATAGAGTTTCACACGCGGTTGTAGAAACTTGCAATAGATGACGATGTGCTGATTAGAGTGCACCTAGAGAGATTCTCATTGTGAACTTTGAAGACACTTCATACTCGACGCGGGGTCCATACAACATTTTGAAGAGGTTTAGGTCTAGCGCCTACAAGCTCGATATTCTCCATGATCTTGAGATCAGTCCGGTATTCAGCATCGAGGACCTAACTTGTTATCGCACTTCCACGGGGCCGCAACTGTTTCCAGTTTGTCTATTGCAACCACCACTGAGGAGTTTGTGCAGTACTTTCCGACTCGAGTTGTTGCCATTCGCCAATGGTGAATTTTTCAAAATCGAGGAGAATTGATGAGAATCATTAGGTTTTATTCTTTATTTAGGCTCTTTTATTTTTTATTTTGGTTCGACTCATTTTACTTCTTTATTTTAGTCCCATATTGGATATGGTGGGAGATATCTTTTGTATGAGGCCTATATAAGGCCAATACTTGCATTTGTTTGGGATTTCAGTTGATTGGATAAATTTAAATTTTGTATTGCAATTATTTGCTTTGTGTTGAATCTCTGCATAATAATGTGCTGAGTGGATGCGAGATCTCCTCGGTGGTGAAGGTAAAATCAATCTTTATCCTATTATCTTCCCCAATTTCTACAAACTTTAACTTCTTTTCCATCTCTATCTTCTTCCCCTTCCCTTCTACATCACTCGACTAATCTAAAAATGTGATTAAAAATTGGAATGAGCTTACACAAGCTCAGCAAGTGATTAAATGATATTCGATAATTTGTGTTACTGAAACTATATCGCTGCAATATGCAGAATAACATAAAATGAATAGAAATCCATGTAATCACAAGTCAACAATTTAAGCAATCTTGAGAGAGAGAGAGTCACACATATGAATAATATCAGTATTAATTTATGCATAGAAATTAAGTAACATCACATCCTAATGGCCCATATGGTAATCAGATTGCCCACAATGACGATCTGTCTAGTCCCAACTTGTCTACAACGGCGATCTACCTTGCTCACAACCAAGCTACCTACAACGGTGATCTGCTTGGTGCCTACATGGACGATTTTTCTGTCACTGCGCAGTTACCATCCGTTTGACTATGATTTACTTAGTTTTCAGGTATACACCTTGTATAATTATATCATGCACTAAAACATATATCATATTATCTAAATTAAGAAATACATGCTCCATGTATATAGCCTACAATGGCATACCAATAATGAATAAATTGTGCCTCCTACGGTTATGTCCCAAAATCATCTCTTTGATGCAGCACTTTCATGAAGTCATAATCAAGATAGATATAGGAGGGAATTTATATTACAGATAATTAAACCATAAATTATGATATATGCATTCACCACTTGCTGATTAGAAAATGACACCAAACTTTGTCTTGTGTCACAATTTGGTAGAGAGGACACACAAACAATGGTTACAAAGTTTAAGCTGATGCAATTGATTAAGGAGCAACGATCTGAATTCATCTGTAAGCCATGGTGTAAGGCAAACAACTAATTGGATTACATTCGTCTTGGTCCTATTTCTATGCTTAAATTTTTTTAATATTTTAGTTATCTTTTAAGAAGAATAAAAGAAATACTGGTGAATGCACTGTTTTTTTTAAAGGAAATACTGGTAAATGCATGTTGTTTTCATAAAAGAAGGATTGATAAATTCCCTTATAGATGCACTTATTCCTGTGCTTAACAATGGCGATATGCAGTTGGAGATTGAGGTTTATTTCTATTGTTTATTTCTGCTGTATTCTTAGCATCTAGTAGTAAATTAGTTATACTAGTCGTACACTGTAGCAAATGATGGTCTTTATCTGATAGTTCCAATTTAGCATTCTTGTTACTTCGAGGAACATTTTAAAAGAATTATAAATGTCAACTTGGATCTTTTTTTCTGGTACAATGAAGCAGCTGAAAACACATTAAATATTAGAAAAGTTGGCGTCAATGCACCATCACACCTTGATGTGCATCTTTACATACCCTATCTTGCATATTAATCTATTTGTTATGTGGATTCTTGCACCAGCTGACATATGTTTTTTCTGTTGGAATCTTCTAAATTATTCAGGTATCTCACTGCCTGTTTACTCATTTGGTCTCTCAATAAGAGTGCTGTTATATTTCCTCCTAAGCTTGAGAATTTACAAATTGGTGGATATATAAAATCTGGTGAGTGTTTTCTGAAAATAAAATTGTGGATTGAGCAAGATGGTGTTTATTTATTTGTGGTGATTTTCTTTTTCTGGAAAGCTTGCTGTTTGCTGATAGGTGTGCTACTGTTTCATTGTTGATCTCTTGTTCTGTATGTACCAAGTTTATTCATATTCTTGACTACATTGAGATGTCTATCTTGCATTAATTTATACAATGAAAGCTAACAGAGAGGTGCTTTCCAATTTGAAAATTTGTTACAGAATCTTGAGGTATTATCTTTGCAATAATAAAACATAAATGAGAATAAACAACATAAAACTATTGAAATAAAGTTGTATCAGGAGTTTAACCGAATCACTCTGAGTTGCTTTGGTTGCGTCCCGTGTTCTGGATGCTGATGTCTGAATTTAGCCGAAACAAGATCCATGTTATTAAGGTATTCCTGAACAATACACAAATTTAAATATAACATATTTTATGTTATTTGCATATACAATTGGGTTGAGTTCGCCTGGCTATTGACTGCACCAAATATTGACCCAAATTTGAACCTGCTGTTTCTTTTTTGCTTCTTAATTCCTCCTCAAAAATTATCAAGAGAAGTTGAGTATTGTCTCTTTGATGCTGCTACGAACTCTTGCATGTATCTATAGATTATCGTTCTTTATATGTTTAAGTAAGTCGTTAGCCACTGAAGATTTCTTTTAACTGCTAATATAGTAGATGGCTACTGAAGATTATAATACTTTCTTTTTCTTCCTCCCCCTGCATTTGTTCTTTCTTCTTCTTCCTTTTTTTTTGGTTGGGGTTGGGCATATGATGTTAAATGGAAAAGAAAAAACAGAAAATCACTCTTCATGAACCAGAACATGAAAAGGGAATATTTACAAATAGGTGAAATTGGTTATTTTAGGATTTCATTAGATGTTATTGTGAAGGCACAGAAAGAAACTTTAAATTCAATGTTTAGTGGAAGTCAACCAAGCCTCGAGATAAGGGGTAGATAAACGTGTTGTGTAAGGTTGTTGTTTTGATAGCATTTTAACACTTTAAATTCAATTTATGTTAACATTTAAGATCCTGTTTCTTTAGCATTTTAACATTGAAAAAAAGGAGAGGTTTAACAAGTCATCACTGCATATAACACAACATAAAATAAAATAAAACCACCACCGGTCACGACCTAACTGTCTCTCATTATTATAACTAAACTAATACAAAGAATAGGAAAAAACGAAAGGAAAAAAAATTTAATCAGTATGCCCATGAGTTCAAGGATGAGCGATAAAAAGGAAATATCAAACAACCCCTAATTCAAAAAAAGTTAAAAAAAAATAAAGTAAAAGAAACAAATCTCGATATTTGCTTCGATCTCATAGGTCTTGATTAGACCTAGCCAACACAAAAGGGAGCCCCTCGACACCAAAGAGGGTTTGACGGCATTAAAGAGACCTCATCATCAATAAACTGAGATTGATTGGGGCTCGTTGGCCCTGTAGAGTTGTCAATTCAGACTTATCATCGTCAATCTAGCTCGATGAGGGCCCATCATCGTCAATCGAACCTTCGGTCGATTTTGGCTCATCGTAGCTGCCAACAACTCCTCTGTCCTAACCTAAATGAAGACGTATGTTAGTTTATTTAGGGAGGTCTCGATTAGCCCAAACAAAGTCATTTTTTTCCTCTAGTATAGCATAGCTATGCTACAAAACTTTGGCGTAGAGGCACGCTATTTTCAAATAGCGTACCACTACATGTAAACTGCACTGTTTTTTAGTGCTACATGGTGTGGAGCCTTAGCTTCGCTAGGAATCCTGCTTTGTACAAAGCTAGCTTTTTTCAACATTATTTAATCAGAATATATTCGACATGATAAAGACAAATATGTATTAGATTTGGATGGATATGTATCGTGCATATCTTAGTTGTATCTGGATATACAGGATGGATATATTGTTAGAATTTTGTTAGACATTTTGCTAGCTTTTCTATTGATTTTTTTAAAAATGTAACTTATTAAGTTCTCAACCTTTTGGATTTTTAACTAGTTGAAACCATGTATCATGTAGCAAATAATTAGTTTATGGTGGATCATGGTTGTGATAGCTCACAACTTTTTTTATATGTAGATATATCAAGCAATTAATTTTGGGATTGGGAATTGACATGTTTTGACATATACATGTCTACATACATGTTTATGCTTTTGTGCTGTCAAGTATTAAAGTCCCTACCATTGCACCAAAACTCTGAAGTTTTGGTGAGGGTTGAGGGTAATATTTTTATATTTTAACACGTCCTTGCAGGCCGAGCACTCTTTTTATGTGCTGAAACCCAGACTTTTGTACAACGGTAATTTTTTTAATCTGCTTTTTTAATACGCGTCCGTTGAGATTTGAATCTGAGTTGCTTCAATACCGTACCAAAGTCTCTGCCACTACATTAAAATTCTAAAGTTTGGTGAGAGTTGAGCTTAATACTTTTATATTCTAACACCAACCATACATACACGTAAACACACATATACACAATGCGTTTGCGTGCGCGTGCGTGTGCGCATACGTGCATATATATATATATATATATATATATATATATATATATATATATATATATATATATATATATAGTCATACAGAAGTCCTATCCTAAGTCTTCATACATGTTGCATAATAGTTGCTAATCCATTCATTTTAAGTCTTTCCTCTCTTGAGTCATGTTTTTCTTCTATCTTCATATGTAACTTCACTAAACATCTGTTTGCTTATGAATAACCTGAATATGGCTGTTTCACTTTGTTTGGCAACCCTATAATTTAGCCTTCCTTGTTAAGTAACTTCAATAATTTTAGAAGGGTTTTGTTATGTCTAATCTCTTTATGTATCTATCAGAATTTGAGAGTAAAAGATTTAAGAGAGATAATGATTCCTATCTTAACACTTATTATTTATAAGTAATTACAAAATACAACTCATAACATAAGTCAGACTCCTAATAATTTAGAAACTCTTAATAAAATAAAGACTAAACTAAGACTCCTAATAGAAAACTAACTAGCCAAGAATTTAACACTCTCGCTCAATCTGGAGCATAAATATTTATCATGTCTAACTTGTTACATAAGTAAAAGAAAATTCTAGGAGGAATAGATTTTGTAAACATATGTGCAAGCTCCTCAGAACATGGAGTGAATAAAGTAGAAATCAACTACCAAGAGACTGCATCACGTACAAAATGACAATCCACCTCTGCTTGGTCCTCGCATGAAAGATATGATTGCTGACTATGTAAATAATAGCTTGGTTATCATTGTACATAGGCATTGGACCATCCACGCTAAATCCAACTTTTAACAACAGGGATTTTAGCCACATTATCTCACATGCAATATGAACTATCGCTTTATACTTAGCTTCAACATTGGAAAGAGACATAATATACCGTGCTTTTTACTCCTCCAAGTAACAAGATTGCCTCCAACATAAGTGCAATAGCCAGAGGTAGATTTTCTATTTTTTTGTCTCCATAATTAGAATCTGAAAAAGATTTAATCCGCAAATATCCATGCTTTTTATACAACACACATTTACCAGGAGATCCTTTGATGTATGTCTGAATTCTCAAGACGGTCTTCCATTGAATCTCTCTAGGCTTGTGCATAAACTGAATCACCAATCCAACAATAAAGACAATATCTATTCTCATAACTGTGAGATAGATAAGTTTACCTACGAGTCTCCTGTACTGAAAAACATCCTCAAATAAGGGTTCAGTCTCATCCCACAAATTAATATCAGTATGCATAGAGGTATGCACTGGCTTGCACTGGCTTGAAATCAAGTAGTCTAGTCTCTTGTAGTAGATTCAAAACATACTTTCTTTGAGAAAGAAGTACTCCATGTTTACTTTGAGCAATTTCAATCTCAAGAAAGTACTTTGGCATGTCTCCATGTCTTTAGTCACAAATTGAGTTTTAAGATACTCTTTAGCTTTCTCAATACTATCATCATCACTTCCAGTCCAGTAAATGTCATCAACATAAACAATAAGAATCACAATGCTAGTAGAAGTCATGTGTATGAAGACAAAATGATCAGAATAGCACTTTTGAAATCCCACTTCAGATATGATACAAGTGAACTTATCAACCCAGGCTCGCAGACTTTGCTTAAGGTCATATATCACTTTCTTGAGCTTGCACATCATATTCTCCCCCTGAGCAACATACTTAGGAGGTTGCTTCATATAGACCTCGAGGTTACTATACAAGAAGACATTTTTCATATCCAATTGAAACATCGGCCACTGATGGTTCACAAGCAAAAACAAGACAAATAAAGTTGAGATGAGCCACAAGGGACATGTCTTCAGATAATTTACGCTATAAGTCTGAGTAAAGCCTTGAGCAATGAGACGAGCCATATATCTGTTCATGGTGCCATTTGGACGATGCTTGATAGTAAATACCCAACAACAACTGACTACCGGTAATCCAGAGGATGTAGGTACTACTACTAGATCACAAGTCTGACGTGAGATGGGAGCACTAACTCATCATCCATGTCATGCTTCCATTCCTGGTACATCAACCTTCCTGATAAGACTTAGGTATACAAATAGAAGAAACAAATATGAAAAACTAATGAGATAGTGGGGGTAAGACAATCATAGAAAACATAATTAGAAATAGTAATGTTAAGTACAAAATTGTTTTTCCTTTCTATATGCAATAGGAAGATTCAAGTTAGAAAAAATAGAAATGTCCATTCCAACAACAGGAAGTGGAGGATCAGTAGGCAGAGAAGCAGAATGATGAGTATAAGGAGCAACAACTGTAGACTCTGGATCCGCATGGAGTGAAGTAGAGATCACATCTTTGGAATGCCTGGTATACACTTGCGCTAGGTTAGATACAATCTCTTTCTCTAAATCTCCAGAACTAGGCATGGACTGGGGTATAGGAGAAGAAGCAATAGGAGCAAAAAATAGGACTGACTCAAAGAAGGTTACATCAGCAAAAATATAGCCATCTGAGTTCGTGAATAATCAATAAAAACACATTTATAGCTCTAGCTTCTAACTTATCTAATCTAGGTCGAAGATTTTGAACATTCAAGTAGAACATGAGGAACAACAGAAAAGGTAAGATTTTTAAGATATGGACTAGAAAACATAATTTAATCATGCAGTATAGAAGAAGGCATTCTATTGATTAAATGACAAGCATTAGAACAACTTCAGCCCAAAAAGTTTTAGATACATTCATGTGAATCAATAAAGTTTGAGCTGCATTTAAAAAGTGTTAATTTTCTTTCAGCAACTCCATTTTGTTACGAGTGTATGGACAAGTAGTATGGTGTAAAATACCATGAGATGTACAAAAATAAGTAACTTCTTTTTGAGCTCAAGAGCATTATAAGTATGTAAAACACGAATAGTAGTAGAAATCTGGTTCATTGATAAAATCTTTGATAACAGCAAGAATCTGAGTCTTTCTTTCAGCAAATACCTAAGATATCCTAGAATAATCATCCCAAAAAAGTAAAAAAATACCAAAAACCAGACAGAAGTGAGATTACATAGTCTCTAAATATCAGAGTGGACCAAATAAAAAGAGAACTACGATTATTGACACGACTAGGTTTGGAAGCACGATGATGTTTTTCTAACTAACAAGACTGACATTTTAAAGTAGTAGTAGAAGAATTAATAGGCAATATTTAATGTAAATTTTGCAAGAAAAGATGCCTCAACCTATAATGCCATTGTAGTGAGTATTAGAAGGAGAAATAGTAGCTAAACCAAAGTGGAGTGTACCATCATTCAAGTAATAGAGGTCGTCATGTTCACGACCCGAACCAATCTTCATCTCAGTCTTCAGATGTTGAAACACACAATAGGAGGGTAAAAAATGGCACGATAATGATTTTGTCTAATAGTTTTGCTGATTGATAGTAGACTAACAAAGAATTTAAGAACAAATAAGATATCATTTAGTGAAAAGAAGAGGTAGTATGGACAACTCTTTTTCACTAACAGTGGAAGATGTATTATCAGCAATATTAATAAGAGGAATATTACCTAAAAAGAAAGAGAGTGAAAATTTTCTTTGATACATATCGTATGGGTGAAAGCTCCTAAATTTAATACTCAAGTCTTATTAGAAGAATAAATAAATGCACTTGTACCTTAGCAAATCCATGCAAGGTAGTATTAGCTTACTGGGATGCCTGAGGAGTGTAGCTGAATGAAAAGCTCATAGTCTGACTAAGAAATTTGCAAAGTAGCAGCACTAGAGGAGGTAGTAGTAAATGTAGATGTAGCGTTAGCAACCAGAGCCTACTCAGGTTTACCAAACTTGTCCCAATACTTATCTAATGTATGATATTTCTACCACAATGAGCACAATGACGTTGACTCTTATCTCTGCGTCCACGTCCTCCACCTCTGCCACAACTTTCAGCTACAATAGCAGAGTTCTCAACACTAAAGGAAACAATAGAAGAATTACCTCCCATATAAACACGACAAACTCGAGACGTGGTAGAGAGAGAAGGAACTGTATCACCACCAAGAATTGTCCTCGAATTTGATTGCCTAATGAGGTATCCAGTCTAGAGAGAAACTTAACTACTGTCAGCATATCACAATACCACTGAAGTATCTTCAAATCCAGTACGAGAGGCTGATAGAAATCCAACTCATCAATAGTACCGTTCAACTCAGAGTAGTAATCGGATAGAGAATGATCATGTCGCATTGAGAATAACTTCTCATACAGAACGGCAACACGAGAAATATTTACTCATTGGAATACATCTCCTTCAAAGTATCTCATATCTCCTTGGCAGTTTTAAGAACTATGACACTAACACTGACCTTCTTATCTATACTGCTGAGTAGCCACGTCATCAATTTATAGTCACTAGTCAACCAATCATCATAGGTAGCCGTACCATTTGCTAGAGGATTCTTTGTAAGGTGTTTCAGCTTCTTCTACGAGTCGTCAAAAAGACGAAAGATTGAGCCCAGAGAAGATAGTTGGCACTATTGATTTTTACGGTAGGAGTAAAAAACCGTTTTGAAGTCATGAAATATATTTGGAAGACATAGTAGCCAATAGTCAGCAGGTAGAAGATATACATGTAATAGTAACCACAAAAATGTCAACAGATGTTTAAACAAGACAACAAATAGTAGAAAATGATAGAAGACCTCAGCGAAGTTTGTAGGGGTACTAAGAACTCATTAGCAGGCACAGAGGAGTAATAAGAGCCTCACTGAGGTCGCGAACATGTAGTAAGGCCTCATCGAGATCGCATAGGCAGGAAGATATGTGGTGGCGATGATGTCAAGGAAAGGGATTTTATGGTGGCAAGAAAGAAGCTAGGGTTTTATATCAAAATAATTTTTTTGACTTTTACCGGTCATGATGAATAGTGATTCACATGAACAGTAACTTTTTTTAATAGAGAGGTGGATTCAGATTACTAGATCTAAAAAAAAAAAAGAAAAAAGAAAAGAAAAAGAAGATAAGAAGTTGGTGTAGATGACTATGATTAGAGTTTAAGAAGAAGAATAGGTAAGGGTTAGGATTTTTGCTCTAATACCATATTAGAATTATATGAGAGAAAAGATTTGAGTCCTCTCTCAACACTTATTATTTATAGGCGATTACAAAATGCAACTTATAGTATGACAGGACTCCTAACAATATAAAAACTCCTAATAAAACAAAGCCTCCTAATAGGAAACTAACTAATTAAGAGTTTAACAATATTATTTGTTAGCATGCATATTTTCTGAGAAGAATTCTGAATCTGTTTTCTTTATCAAAGATCATATATTAAAGAGGACAGATCAGTAAAACTGTCGATAAAGTTCTTCTGGATTTTTTAAAATTAAACTTTTGTTTTTGTTGGTCTGCGTGTTGTGCTCCACTGTATGTACCTTTCCACTAGTTCGCTCTCTTTTAACATCAATTTTGTTATTTTTTCATTATAACTTTGTGACACGAATTCAAAGTTTAAGACTATCAAATTTTTTTCAGTTTGCTTATCTGAATATTTCTTTTCTACCTTAAATCACTATTTTAAATTTCCAACGTCTTCTGTCTTGTGTATTTCCCGCTTCCTCCACATGGCATGCCTTGAAATATTGATGACTTATGATTCTCTTAGGGGGCTTATTGCTTGGGCGGACATTATCTGTACTAATAACCATGACTCTGGGCACATCAATGGCCGCTCGACTAGGGCCACTGCCTATGGCTGGTCATCAAATATGCTTGCAAGTGTGGTTAGCTGTATCTCTCCTTTCAGATGCATTGGCCGCTTCTGCTCAGGTTTGCCTCCTATTACAGTCGAATACTGTTTTATAAAGTTGATTCATTTTTGTGGTTCTTCATGCTCTTTTTGCCATATATTCATTCTTGAGTAAGCATTTAAGAAACAGGCTAGTAAAGAATAAGGCTTTTGGATACTCTGTTGTATTCCTCCTGGTTTCTTGCCCACCCAAACTTTTGCTGTGTAACTTGAAACTTCAAATTGTTTTGTCAACTGCCACAGCCATTATACTACTTTTTGCATACTTTTTTTTTATATTCTTGGTATTCTTAGATCTTTTCTTGTATGTATGGAATCTACCATATAGTATAACAACTCTGCAAGGATCTGTTATTTTCTATGCCTTGCTTGACCTCTTCTTTGTAGACAATCTAGAAATTTCCAAACTTGTAGTGTAGAAACTGCTCTACCTATTGTTGGTGATTTTTGAGGGAATTACCCGTTGTTGGTGATATTACAAGAATTTGGGTCTGCAAAGCTTTTGAAGCTAAAATAACCAACTAAAGATCCTGAGTTAGAAACTCCCTTGCTATGTGGCCCATGTAAGTCATGTGGGTCATTTATTCTGCTGTTCTAAGGGACATCCATGTGGCCCGTGTGGCGAGTATTGAGTTTGCTTCCACAACCATCAGTTTAGGCTACATGGTTATCTAATAACTATAGTAATGTTCCTGTAACTTTATGACTATTGAAATTTAAAAATATATGCCTCAACTCTCATTACAACTTCCAAGTTTTTCTCAGAGAGGGATAGGGACTTCCACCAGGTTCAAATCCAGCCAAATGTACATTTATAAAGAGGAGTAAAAAGAACCATTGCACAAAAATCCAGGTTTCGGTCCACAATAAAAGAATACTCAGCCCGTGTGGTACTGTTAGAATATAAATATAAATATAAATATATATGTATATATATGTATATGTGTGTGTGTGTATGAGAAATATGTACCTCAGCTGCCATCTTAGAGAACTCTCTTAGATGGCGGCTTAAAACTCTAACTTTCCAAAAAAAAATTCATGATCCGACCGCACAAATATGATTTTCAGGTCCTAAGATGTGTACTTATAAAAAATCACGTGTTTTGCACTTTGTTTGATCATGTCTCAAATGGTTGCAAATTTAACGGTGTTTCAACAACACAACAACTGCAACCATTTGAAACATAATCTAATGAACTCTATTTATCACGTCTCTACATCCACATCCTATAGGATATTAATAAGGATTCAGTTTGGATAATTCGAATTTGTTTACACTCCTATTTATCATGTGCTTTTAACCGTGTGCACTTCAATTGATGACTTTTCTAAATTTTTTTAGTCTTCCTTTTCATGATCATGCTTCTATTAGACTAATTTTGTCACTTATTAGGCACTGATTGCAAGTTCCTTTGCAAAGCATGAATACAAAAGAGTTAAAGAGATTACAGACATTGTCTTAAAGGTGAGGATATACTCCATTAAACTTTATGATGCCATTTCAGTTAGAACCAATATAAACATACATCATGATGACCTTGAAGGCTTGCTGGTAGTTGATCTCTTTTGCTTTAACACCGGACTTTTAACAAAATTTTACTTTCTCAGACAGGGCTCTTCGCTGGTATTACCTTAGCCATATTTTTGTCTGCTTCATTTGGTAATCTTGCTGAATTATTCACTAAAGATGTACAACTGCTACAAACTGTTAAATCTGGCATTCTGGTGAACCCTTGCACCTTTTCACTTTCTTTCAATTCTTAATTCAATGGCTTGAACTCTGGCCAAAGTTTTTTTTTTTTTTTTTTTTTTTGCAGTTTGTTAGTGCCAGTCAACCAATCAACGCGCTTGCTTTTATTTTTGACGGCCTCCATTATGGTGTTTCAGATTTCTCGTATGCAGCTTTTTCTATGGTATGTTGTTTGTTTTCAGCGACTCACATTATTTTTATACATTTCCCTTAGTATTGTAGTTGCTTTTCTTTTTTCTGGCACTAACATAACTGTTGGGCTGAATAGATGGTGTCTGGAGCTATTTCTTCTATAGTTCTGCTGTATGCTCCTCCTTTTTGTGGTCTTGCCGGAGTTTGGTCTGGCTTGACCCTTTTCATGGTTTTACGCACGGCTGCAGGGTTTCTTAGGTAAACCTTTTTTGAGTTCTTCACTTTGTTTATTTGTCTTAAAATTTAAATCTTTCATGCTATTGTGGTTGATACTGGATTGTGGGGCACAACATACTTTTTCTGCTAGGAGACTATACAAAAAGAACATAAACAAAACAAAACAAAAATGAAGGAAGAGACATTTAAAAAGATTCAAGTCCCACCCAAAACAATGGGGCAGAGAGGAGAAAGGAGGAGGACGAGGAGGTGGGTTGGGCCCTTTTGGGGCACAGTTGCATTATAGTAGACAACATTTATTAAACTTCTATGCATGTGAACGGTGACGGCCATGGTCCAATCCCCCTGCGAATCTATTGGAAATTTCCTACAGAAACTTAATATACTGTTGTTTGTTTCGTACCATGTAACTTTGTATATTATGACAAGTATTTACCTTTAGATCTTCAACACAGCACTGGGTACTGCTGCCTAAACCCATTTAGATCTTCAACACAGCACACTTTAACCCACCCCGCCCATCTTCCATCCATCTCAACATATGCTCTATAGAGGAAGTTTGTGTCGGTTACTTCAAAATATCCACATGATAGAAGAACAACTTATACCATATAAGCTCATAAATGGTTGATCTTCATTGCTTGCAAGGATTATCTTCAAGATTTACCACATTAGTTGTATCACAATTAGGATTTTCTGTTAACATATTTGATTTATTATTTTTATCTTCTCTCTTTTTAGATATGAAGTAGAGACTTGTTTTTATTAGTTACCATCTATATCTGCCTTTTTAGATTAGTTAAGTTTTGAATTAGAGTAGTCCTATCTGGTAGTTGGAGTTATAAAATTCAGTGGTGTATTTGGATTTGATGATTTTGTTTTTAAGAATGAATTGAATGATTGAGAGATTATGTTGTGATGAAGATTGTTTTTAATTGAGAGAGTTACAACAACCCGCTCGAAAATAACAACGCAAACTCACCAACATTCCCTACTCAACCATGTCGGAGACAGAAAATTAGTGTCTCGAAAAATCACATTCCAAAAACCAATGGTAAATGCAAGCCAAGTAAGACCCAAACATAACTCAATTTATTCTGATCGTGTTCGTTACATTATATTACATCTAACGAGTGTTACAAGATTTACCATTACATTTTGTGTTTATATTTTTGAATAGAAATACAACAGATCCATATCCAGATCACCGATCAATTCTTGTTGCTTGTACGTCCTGTTGTGGGATTGTCCCCCACTCGGAGATGGTAAAGCAAGCACCAACCTACGAACTTTTTCTCGATTAGCTCACAGGCAGTCAAAATCCTCCGCTGTGGGATTGTCCCCTATCGGAGTTCATATTCTGTTGCTGGGATTTTCCCACCTCAGAGCTCTACCAAGTTCACCGCTCCGCTGATGGGAATATCCCTACTCGGAAACGATCGTGAACCCAACTCGGTCGTTGGGATTTCCCCCACTCAAAATCAAAAGTTTGCAGGTACCTTGATGTGATTACCTCTACTCGAAAACAGCAATGCAAACTCTCTAAACCATCCCTGATGGGGAACCGGACGGGATTCTCTCCCTAGGGTTTCTCACCCAAAGCACACAGGCTACAAAGCTTAAAAGCAATTTTCATTCATTCCAAAACTGTCAATAACAATTCTCCCTAGGGTTTCTCACCCAAAGCACACAGGCTACAAAGCTTAAAAGCAATTTTCATTCATTCCAAAACTGTCAATAACAATACCAGTCTTGGCCTTAAATAGGCCTACATCAACAGAAAGATCCCATTACAACCGATATGGGACTAAAAGAAAACTGCTAAATAAATAAAAATTACAATAAAAAGGAAAAATAGCTAAATTGAATTTCCCAGCCCTAATCGAGCCAAACTGAAAGTGTGCGACGACGCCTCCTGGTGTAGAATCGCAATCCTGGAGAGATGTCCCCATCATTCCCTCGGGGTTAGGAAAAACTCGACTCTGTCGAACGTGAACCGCTACGGCTTTCATAATGCTCCAAACGATCAGGGTCCAACCGTTGGAGTTCCTCTCGATTAATCCAAGTGTTATCAGAATCTGGTAGTCCTTTCCAACGAACAAAAAATCTGTGGTAACCACCATCTCTAGTAGAGACAATCTGATCATCAATAATTTCATCAATTTGATCTGCCATATGGGTTGGATGTATTTGGGGAAGAGGAGGTAATAAGGGTCTCTCAGGAGGTGGCACAGGGGAAGGCTCATCCAATAAAGGATTATCAGTGGAAAAATTGGCCCTTTATAAGCAATCAAATCTTCAATATTAAAAGATGGACTAATGCCAAAATCCGGTGGGAGATCTATCACATATGCATTTGAATTAATTTTCTTCAAAATTTTGAATGGTCCCGCACTACGTGCGTGCAATTTCTTCACGTTTCCCGGAGGATACCGTTCTGGTCGAATCCGAACCATCACGTAGTCTCCTACGTTAAACTCATGTGCTTTCCTGTGCAAATCTGCATAAGCTTTATAGTTTGCATTATTTTTCTGAATTTGATTGCTGATCTCTTTATGCAAGTCATGAATGTGTGATGCAAATGATGCAGCTGACTCAGACATCCTAGTATGATGGGGTACCATGGGAATTAAGTCTATAGGTTGCCTAGGTTGATAACCATGCACTACCTCAAATGGACTCATGCCTATGGTTCTATTGACTGAACTGTTGTATGCAAACTCAGCAGTAGGTAACACAAGACCCATGCTCTAAGATTCTCACCCACTAAATATCGTAGCAGATTACCAAGACTTCTATTGACTACTTCAGTTTGGCCATCAGATTGTGGATGGAAGGCCGTAGAAAATTGAAATTTAGTTCCCATTTTATGCCACAGGGTTTTCCAAAAGTAACTCGTAAATTTAACATCCCTGTCTGAGACAATTGTTTTGGGTAGTCCATGTAGCCTAACAACTTCATCAAAGTAGATTGTAGTAACCCGAGATGCATCCGACGTTTTGGAACATGGCAAGAAGTGAGCCATCTTGGAAAAACGGTCTACAACCACAAGTATGAAATCATGCTTCATTGCTGTTTTTGGTAAACCCAGCACGAAATCCATACTGACATCTTGCCAAGGACAGTTAGGAACTGGTAGAGGGGTGTAAAGACCAATATTTTGTTTTCGTTGCTTGGCGAGTTGACATGTACGACATTGACTAACAAGCCTTGCAACATCTCTTTTTAAGCTCGGCCAATAAAAACGATGTTCGACAGCTTCAATTGTTTTATTTCGCCCGAAGTGTCCAGCAAGTCCCCCTGCGTGTAATTTCCATACCAGAAATTCTCTCAATGAGGTATGAGGGATACACAACAGACGAGAGCGAAACAAATATCCGTCTTGCAGAAGAAAACCATCAATCTCATGAGTCAAACTATCCCTTAAGACAGTGTATATATTTCAAAATCAGGACAGGACTCATAAGTATCTTTGATCTTCTCGAAACCAACCACTTCCGTACTCATGACAGAAAGTAAAGCGTGACGACGCTAAGAGCATCAGCGCCCTATTTTTCACCCCGGCCTTATGCTTGAGGACGTAGGTGTAATCTTGAAGGAATTCTACCCACCTACCATGCCTCGAATTCAACTTCTTTTGAGAGTTGAGATACTTAAGGGCTTCATGGTCTGAATAAATGACGAATTCTTGCGGTAACAAGTAGTGACGCCAATAACGCAGAGCTTGCACTACCACATAGAACTTCTTATCGTAGGTAGAGTACCGTTGCTTAGCATCATTTAACTTTTAACTAAAATAGGCAACGAGATGCTTTTCTTGACTCAAAACACCACCTTTCCCAACGCCTGAGGCATTACAAGTAATTTCAAAAACTTTCGTGAAATCTGGGAGCCTCATAACAGGAGCTTCTGTCATTCTCTCTTTGATTTCCCGAAATGCCTTGGCAGCAGCTCTAGTCCATTCGAAGTCCTCCTTTTTTAAGCAATCGGTAATCGGGGCCATGATCGTACTAAAGTTTCGAATAAAATGTCTGTAGAAAGTGGCTAACCCATGAAAACTCCTCACTTCTCGAATACTACATGGTTCTGACCATTCCACGATAGCTTTAATTTTATCGGGATCCGCGGAGACACCTTGTGAAGAAACAACCACTCCTAGAAAAATGACTTGGTCGGTAAGAAAGGTACATTTCTTAGGGTTGGCATATAAACTTTCCTTTCTCAAAACTACACAAACTTGTGTGAGGTGGTCCAAATGTTGCTCCTTTGATTTGCTATAAATGAGGATGTCATCAAAATATACGACTACGAACTTTCCGATAAAGGGTCGCAATACTTGTGTCATCACTCTCATAAAAGTGCTTGGAGTATTGGACAAGCCGAAAGGCATGACCATCCACTCATACAGCCCATCCTTCGTTTTAAAGGCTGTTTTCCATTCATCTCCCGAGCGGATACGAATTTGATGATAACCGCTCTTCAAATCTATTTTTGAAAAGATAGTAGCACCTGTCATCATGTCAAGCATATCATCCAATCTGGGGATTAGAAAACGATATTTTATTATTATTTTATTGATAGCACAGCTATCCACTCACATACGCCATGTCCCATCTTTCTTCGGCGTTAACAGTGTAGGGACCGCGCAAGGGCTTAAACTTTCTCGTATGAACCCTCTGCTTAACAACTCTTCAACTTGCCTCTGTAATTCAGCATGTTCCATTGGGTTCATTCGATAGTGCGGCAAGTTGGGTAGAGTGGCTCCCGGAACTAGATCAATGGCATGTTGAATGTCCCGCATTGGTGGCAGTTGAACAGGGGGTCGTTAGGAAATACATCAGCAAACTTTGTGATAATAGGGGCCTCTTCAGGAAGAATCGTTTCACGAGATTCTTTCGCTACTTCCCGAGCAAGCAAAACGATGACTTGTGCCCCACTAATCACTTCTTGTTCAATTTCTTTAGGGCTGATTAAGTTCAGATTTTTCTCTTTTCTCGTGTCCACTGGTTTTTTTCTCTTGTTTGGATCTGGGTTGACTCGGAATTAGTTTGATCCGTTGCCCTTCATAGTTGAAAGTACAAGTGTTGGACTTTCCCCACAAAGTTACGTCCATATCAAATAACCAAGGTCGACCAAGAATCACATGTCCTGCATCCATAGGTATTACATCACACCAAATTTTGTCCTTATATGCGGCAAATTGTACAGGTACAAGACATCGTTCGTTCACCTCTATCGATGCTGTGTTAATCCAGGTAACTTTGTACGGATTAGGGTGAGGGACCGTCTTCAACCCTATCTTTGAAATCAAACTAGATGACACAACATTTATGTAACTTCCACTATCGACAATGATTTTACAATTTTTATCACCAATCTTTATCCATGTGTGAAAGATCGAGGTTCTTCGCCAGTCAACCATGTCTTTAGGTTGAGCGAGGTTACATCGAACCACAGCAACTTGCCTGATAGTACTAAGAAATTCCTCTTGTTCTAAATCATTTTCAGAATCACTGCTCGCATTTTCTATGAATACAACTTCCTTTTGAGGATCGTCCTGCACCTCATCTGATTGATCATCCAGAAAGAGGGTTCTGGATTTGCTTGGGCAGAACTTTTCTACGTGCCCATATCCTTGACACTTAAAACATTGGGTGCGGGGGTTAGTTCGTGGCACGCCCTCAACTGGGCCTTTACCCTTGAGGTCTCCTGTTGGGACCGAACTGTTAGGATTGGGTTTGAGCTGGAACTGTCCAGGGGGGCTCTAGTGCCTTGGTTCTTGTAATCTGAACCCCGTTGATAGTAAGGTCCTCGAGACGCATCTAAGTCCCGAACTATCTGATAGGCGTGTTCTAAATCACTAACACCACTTGTAAAGAGTTCCCTACGGAGATCATCACGAAGGCCATACCTGAACCTAGAGAGGGTTACGGTTGGGGACTCATCGACGAACTCGCTGCACCGGGTCAAGAACTCATCAAATTTCTCAATGTATTCCGTAGCAGAGCGAGTCCCTTGTGTTAGCCTGCTCCATTTGTCTAAAAGTTGATCCTGAAAAGTAATGAGGAGATATTTCTGGCTTAACTTAGCCTTCATCTCATCCCAAATCTGGATTGGCTCTTGCCTCCTGAGGGCTATCAGTCTTTCAACATTAGACCAATATTGTCCCGCTTGTCCTACCAGTTTCATGGCAGCGAAACGGACTCGCCGCTCTTGGGACATCTCGTACCACTTGAAATATCGCTCTTGACTCATTACCCAATCAAGATAATATTGTGGGTCTAAGCAGCCGTCAAAATTCGATAGGTCAACTTTGATGTTTTTCAAGTACCGTTCATCCTCATCATATCGATTATAATTCCTGTTTATTCTCTCCTCTCGACGATTGTCCCGATTGTTAAGTTGATGCTCTTCATTACGAGAGCCATCATGACGTTCCAATTCCAACCTATCCATTCTCTGACCTAGAGTGTTTATTTGGGCTTTAATTTCCTCAAGAGTTTTGAGAATTTCAAGAGTCATGTAATTTGTTGGTGAGGTGATACCAGACGAAGCATTGGGATCCATGTTTGTATTGGGTTCAACTAGGTCGTAGACTTTACCACTATGAGTACGCATGATGATCGGAGCTTCGATAAGAGATCTCGAAGTCGGTGGAAGCCCAATTGAGAGCGTCGATAGAAAATTCGACGTTGGTGGAAGTTCGGGGAAAAGATCTCAGCGATGATTTAGGATGAAGAAGAGAGAGCTGTCGAGATCTGTTTGAAACATGACCCAATCTGAAACTGAATAGCGTGATCGAGTTCAGAGGGCAGAGTCGACGTCGCTGACGAGTCGCGAGGATGGCAGTGTCGACCGGATGACAGACTTCAAGATCAGAGACAATGGCGGAGGCGACTGGATGGCGGGCTTCAAGATCAGAGTAGATCGCAAGGATGCGACGTCGACTGGATGGCGGCGGGCCGGCGGCGAATGCGAGTTGCGGAGGAGGTTGAATAGTGGATGCGTAATTGTCGATGGAGCGCGAGATGTAGATGGGTAACGATGTCGATGGAGTTCACAACAGTGATGCTCGATCACGGGTGGTGACTTGATGGAGAGGACGAGAGCCAGAAGAAATAAAATGTTGTGGGTTTGCTTGTGAGTAGAGCAAAGATTTGGGAAAAATCTCTCTCTTTGGATGGCGGCTCTAAGAAAAGGATACGAGATAAGCAGGTTTTTTTTTTATGTGGTGACGGCGCTGACTGGGGAAGGAGGAGAGAGAAAAAGTAGGTTTTAATTAGGGTTTTGAAAAGAAATTAGGGTTTTGAAAGTTTTTTTTAATAAGAAAGCAGTTGATTTCCTCTCACAGATCTCTCTCTATTTATAGACGGACGAGAAGCTCATCTGCTTCTCGTTCAAATTTCCAGTCCCTGAAGAGTCGACCCACGATCCTGAGATTTTCGGTCAACAGTGAAGGCGGAAGATCAACCGTCACTGTCAAACTATAAAACCTTACAATCTCAGTCATAATGACAGCAGGATTCAAAGAGACGCAGGGCACAACCTTCCAGCCGCCTGATGTGACAGCTGTTAACCAGCTGTGGAATCAACAATTAATTTCAAAAGATCCGCTGTGACCCGAAGAGATTCGCCGCACAAACGTTATGATGAGTTTTTAAAGCATTCACAATTAGAATATCTTCACTTTCTCGACTTCTCTTTCGCAGACTCCGACAAGTAGTAGCGGGGGACATCTGTAGTGCTCAAGATTTGACTCGCATCAAGATGATGACACATATGCAAGTTACCAAGAGCTTCCCCCGAGAAATTCACGACTCCCAGTCCTATCCGGAGAATCCGTCACTCTAGCTTTTCCAGAGTTACCTCCGTCTCGAAGATGTCCCTGGTTTGGAGACGCCTTCCACCATTCTGAGACATTTACCTACCCGAGGTCTTTTCCTCTCCGATGTCCTTTCCACTCCGAGGTCTTCCCCGACTTGAAGGCCCCAACTCCAAACCTGAAGCTCCAATAACAGATCGTCTAAGATCTTCGTCGATACTTATGCAACACCTTCCTCCCCTATGTTCATAACGTGTAATGTCTCTATCAATACTGGCAATTATGGACAATGACAGATTTCTCGGCATGCAATCCCACTAACCAGCGCCAATGATCACATCCGTTACAAGCACGTGAAGATTGTGCAGTTACAGCAGCCCGCTAATTTTGCCTCCACGCTGGCATCCATGTCAAGTATATATGATAATTCTTCTTCCAAGTGAGGGGGATCGCATCCTTAATCCTCAGATCACACACATACACCATCACACTAGCAGCTCCATGTGCTAGTCTATCCGTTATACTAGAAGTTTTCATATTCTTGTACATCATCACACTGACAGTTCTCTGTGCTAGTCTATCCACTACACTGGAAGTTTTCCTATTTCATTCCACCATCATACTAGTAGTTCTCTGTGCTAGTCAACCCTTCCACCACACTAGCACTCTCTCTGCTGGTCCTTCCTATCATTCCGCCTACTAATTCTTATGTCCCATGGCTTAGGCCGGCATCATACTGGTGCTCCTAACCTGAAAGGTGTTCTGACATGTATCACCTAGAGAGCGCCTTAAATCGCTTGTGATGCGTTCGATCCACGATAAGCCGGTTTTTATCCACCACAACTGCTAAAAAAAAAAAAAAACCCTAGCTAACTCAAATAAAATAAAGTAGAGTACATTAAAACTCGATCCTAATCGATCCATATGGATGTGATGTGTTTCCTCCAATGATGATATATGCGCCAGGTGTGCGAGTGGATGTCTGCATCAACATGGTACACTAAGGGTGCTTTTTTGAATGCTTAATCGGAAAAAATTACATTCATTTGTAAAGTGGAATGAATTTGATAGGATCCTAAATAAGTTTGTATTGTTGCATATAGAGGTTTATATATACTTCAGTTATTAGTTCGATTAAAATTTAACCAAAGTGTGCCTCTCTTTTCCTCAGGAAAAAAAAATTTGATTGTCTCTTTGCCTCTTTTCACTAGTTTCATGGCGAGGAAGTCATAGTCATATGACTCATATCCCTTGTCAAAGAATAGTTGAACTAGGATGTAAAAGGTTGTTGAAAACTCGAAACACTAAGATCACTTTCCAAATCATTATTGTTCCACAATTCAGAACATGTGTTCCGGATCGTGGATCCCAAGGAGTCTAGCATCTTTTGGTAACATAGGACACAACCTCTCACACTCATATATATATATAGAATATCAACTTTACATAAAACCTTTACATAAATATATATTATCTTGACTCTCTGTCTGGAGCTATGGTATATAAATTATACAAACCTACCTTCTTACAAATAAACTATAAGTCCATTATCTCTCAAGTAGTTTTATAAACAAGTTTACTAACTGAGACGTAAATATCGGATATCTTGGTTCATTGATAATCCTCTTGTCCACCACCTTCTCTTGAACAATATGCATGGTTCTTAAAAATTAGTGGCCGATATCGCGCTTTGAAGACTTTTCAATGTGATATGATGAAATAAATTGGTTGTATCAATTTGTGCTCATATTGGCCGATCTCACTCGATATCGATCATTATATTGGCTGATATGAATTGGTCCGATATCAGCTGATTTGATATTAATTTAGTCATTTGAATTTCTTTAAACAATTTGGCTTTGGGCCCAACTTTCCAGACCAAATCTAGCCCCATTATTTCCCCAATTTAGGACTACGCAACCCTAAAATTTTCAAAATCATCAGCAACTGCTGCTGCTGCTAATCTTCTTTTTCCTCCTACCCCTATTGTTATTTTTCTCCATCTACAGTTTGTCCTCTGGCCCCTGATAATGTTGCTATCTTTCTCTTTTTCTTCTTCTTCCTTCTTCCTTCATCGATTCTTCTTTCTGGTCACTTGCAGCAGCAGCCTGCAGCCTGCAGCTAAGCTGCAACTGAGAAGAACTAGATGAAGATAAATTGAACAAAAAGAAGAGGGGGGTAGGAAGATGACAAGGAGGGGGGGGGGCTGAAATTCAAATTAGTGAAATTAGTGGATGTGTGTGAAATACAAATTAGTGAAAAAGAATGATGATCACCAAAAAAAAAAAAAGACAGCAGTGAAATACTGAAATTCAAATTAGTAGTGAAATTTCATTGCATCTTTTATTCTTTTTTTCATTCATCTAGTTAGAGGTAAGTAGTAAGCTTATGATGCTATATAAGTAATGAGTTGGTTGAAAATATACTTAAAATTTTTGGTTAGCAAATTTATGATTTTATTTTATTGCATTGTGTGTATATCTTTTGTTCTTGAATTCTTTTCCTTGCATATTGTGACATACTTGTTAAATAGATGAGATCTAGAACTTTGTATTTTTCTTTAAGTTATCAATATATTTATATAGATAGGATATCTGATATGGACATCCGATATTGATCCCATTTCCCTGATATATCACCCGATATCCGCTATCTAATATGAAAAAAATTCCGGCCTATGACCGATTATCTGATATTAAAACCTTGTACAATCGACTTTAATGTCTTTACTCTCATGAAATAGCAGATTGGTTGCAATACAAGTAGCCGCTTGATTATCAAAATACTGTCTCACAGGAGATGACTATGTATAACTGAGCTCACCAAGAAGTTATTGTATCCATGTCAGTCCGTAAAATGCATTGGACATGGCTTCGTATTCAAATTCTGCACTTGATCTTAACACAACTGTTTACTTCTTACTCTTTCATCACGCAAAATCCCCTCTGAACAATACCATGTAGTAGCTCACCTATCAAATTGTGCTCCTGCCTAATCAACATGTGAAAAACTAGCTATTCGAGAATGTTCACAATTAGTAATATAATAACCTCTTCTGAGAGCACTCTTCAAAACCAGCAGAATTTTGATAAACAACATCCTATTGAGAAGACCGAGAATCAGATATAAACTGACTCACAATACTAAGTCAAGTTGAGTTACCTCGAGATTGGTTGATTACTCCACCAATCTCCTGCTTCTCTCTTTATTTGGCATTAGCTTTGGAATTTAGATCCATCAGAGCATTCACTGGCTGGCATATGAACATCCCAGCTTCTGGCAACATATCAAGAATATATTTTCTCTGAGACAAGTAAATCCCTTTCTAGACTTAGCTACCTTTAATAACCCAAAAATGTTGTAAATTGCCATGATTCTTGGTTTGAATTCTATTGCATGAACACCTTCCAATCACCGATATCTCTAGCATCATCACTAGTAATAACGATGTCTTTAACATAAACAAGTAAAATCCTTTTGTTAATAATTCTGAAAGAAAATGAAACGATCTTTATGTCATCGCTAAAAACCAAACTCTTTAGCCACTACAGCAATTTTGTGCTGGAAAATGTTCTTTGGCCAACAACATAAAGATGTGACCAGTTTGTTGAAATAGAGATTTTAGGTGCAATAGGAAGGAATGTTGTCACTGGGGTAGATGAACCCTCAATATTCTTGACTGACTATTCTAACCATTTTTATGATTTAATTCAAATATATTTTGACTGAATATTCTACCCATATTTGATGATTTACTCCGATATTCTCCGTGCATCCCAGTTATTTCTATTTAACTTACCATATCATCATAATTAATTGTCATCAATTGAAATAGCCTTGAGGACAAAATAGAACATTGTTTTGTGTAAATGAATTTTTATGTTTGTTTTGCAGATTATATTGGAAATCAGGTCCATGGTGGTTCATGCACTGTGATGCAGCTGATGCTCAAATCTCTGAGGTCTGCTAGCCTAATAGTTTTTTGTAGTAATTAGGATGTGCTATTTTTATTACCTATTTTTCTTGATCCATGCTCTATCATTAGCCAATTATGACCATGATGATGTCTATAAATAATGGAACTATTCAAAATTCATTGTAGATATGGAAAACTCAGGAGCGGACCTACATGGCTAACTGATAAGAAATCTTGCAAGGCTATCTATTATCTGGTGTCCCCACTATTTCCATCTTAATGCGTATAATTCATGATCACAAACCTCACTACTCATTTCATTTAGCTTTTGTTGAAATATAGCTTTTACATGTAACTTTGGGAATTTTGGCATCCTTGATTGGGAACCAAATTATTATCATCTTTGTGTATGTTACATAAAAGGGTCTATATTGAATGTTATTATGTCAATTCTCTCTGGTTTATCTTCTTTTCCTTTCACTCCTTGGCACATTTGATAGACCTGAATCTCATTTTAGAGTCCATTGATAATGTCAGTCGGCACAATGAGTATTATAGGTTAGATGTCTAAATGATGCTTGATATCTGCTGCAAAACTTGCACATATTCTTTAATTATATGCCCATGGAATTCCAAAATTAAACTACTTTAGAGGTGAAACCACTGAGAAAACTTATAGAGCTCCACAAAAACAGGCAATGAAGATGATATATTAGAGGAAACCAAACCCAGAGTTCTCCCCTATAGGCTACAGCCACCTCAAAATCTCACGTCCAGAACTCTTAAGATTGATAGAAAGCCTAACAGAGTACTGACGGGAATTTGAACATTAGACATTAATGTAAGCCGAACCTTCAGTTACTCCTAAAGGTTAGATTCAGTGTCCAACTGCATACTATGGATTTGGTTGATCTATTGAGCAGTTGAGGATGTGATACTGTAGAAAATCGAATGGTCTCAGTAAATATTTTGATTTCCACCTACTCTCTGGATCAACACCCAATGTTCAACTCGAGAATAGTATTGAGCAAAGGCGATTGGTCAGTGGAAACCTAACTGTTTATAAATTATATCTCCAGATGTGCGTAGCAGGAATTGATTAGATGTTGAGATGTTGGAGGAAATTGTTCATTTTATTAGTATTTCTCAATCAAGAGAAAAGAATTTCCTGCTACTCTCACGTTCAAGATCTAACTCGGAAAAGGATTGTCGAAAGACTTAAAGGAACTACGACTTGTAAACATCTCCAACTAGCTCTGAGGTGTAAGTTTTGTTATGTTCCTTTCTAAACAATGTTAAGCTGCATTCTTCTAGCCTGCTAACTGGATGAATTCATTTGGTAAGCTTTAGAACCGGGTCTTGTCACCTTTCAGAGCATTCAATAATGACTGCTTCATTGCCTCTTACTGTGTGGTTATATGGTTATAGGTGATGAGGGCATCACACCATGGAGACAATTCGACTGAGACTATTCTAGATCCAGAAAACGGCCAGTCTTATTTCTTTGGTTTTAGCTATTTATTGTTTAGTTATTTGCTTTTAGTAGTGTTTCTTTTATGTGGGCGTTTAGTACCACATAGGTTAATTCTTAAAAGTACTCTTTTTGTAAGGCCTATTAAAAGGCCGAAACTTCTCTTTGGATAATTATTGGATGATTATAATTTTCACAAATTTTTCAATTAAATTCTTGAGTTTCTTTGCTCTTTAGTTTTGGATGTGAAGCCCGTGTAAGAGGTGCGAAGCCGTATGAGGGGTGTGAAGCCTAAAACTCTATCTTGTTCTCTAATTTCAAAATTTAAATCCTACTTTCTATTTGAAGGTGATTGTGATCCAAGTTATGTTACATCAATTTGGTATCAGAGCTTTGGTATCAATCTCCTTTCAAATTTTTTTCCTCTCCTTTAACCCTACCCCTTCTCCAAAACCGGATCTAGATCCCTGGACATATTTCAAAAAAGAAAAAGAAAAATCTGAAAATCCCACAAATTTTTAGCACGCGCTATTCATCTCCTTAAAATCCCCCCATCCCCTACAAATTCTCAAAATCCCATAAATTTTCATTCGCTCCGCCACCTCCACTATGCATCTTCTTCCTCCCTTGATTATCGTCGTTCACCCCCTTCTTCGCTACAGATCTCTGCACCACGCCGCTGATTGTCCCAGGTAGCCGCCGCCTCTCGGCCTGCTCCTCTTCTCACATTACAATGATTCCAATCAATCTCCATCGACGACTCCGTCAATCAACGACTTCACCAGAGGCTCCTTATCTCTGATCAGATGATTAGATCCACACCTCCGTCCTTGCCGACGCCACAGAAGCCTTCGTCGTCTCCCTCTCCTACTGTCCTGCACTGTCACGGAGTCCTCACCACACCGCCGTCATCAGCAGTCGACGACCACCGTCGTGCCTCCACAGAGCTCCAGCAGCCACCAGCGACGCTGCCACAGCCCAGTCACAGATCCGCGTCGACTTCATGATCTCGTTAGCTTCCTCATCGTCACCGCCGACCTCGTGCTTTACCGACATTGCATCGACTGCCCGTCGCCACGAGACCCAACGTTGAGTTGGTTAACTGTTTGGGTCTGATCTCTTAGTAAACACAGTTAAACCTGACCCATTGATAACTTGGAGGCACCACCCGCGAGCTACAATATCGAACCACTCTGAGTCATTCAACTCGGTCGAGTTGATTCAGCGAATGGACTCGCCTGACCCAGCGAGTTCAACTCAATCAGTTGAGTTCAAATGCAGTTCAAAACTTCCAAAGGCCATTCCGAGTTCGTTTCCAGCCAGAATCGAGTCATTTTTGAAGCAACAAATTCGTGACGACCAGTACTAAAATCTACAACCACCACATCCAAGTTCGAGTTTCGGTCGCCTCCTAGGTAATCGTTGAAGTTTCTGTTCAGTTATTTCTGCCACTTGATTGAGATAGTTAGCTCTTCACTCCGTCGTAAGGTAGAACTTACTGATTGCTACCCACTAAATAATGAGTTGTGTGATTCTGATCTTGAGTGACAATCTAAGTTGATATTAATTGTGCATCTGAATTAACTCGAATTAGTGATCGCTTGGATTAATTTGAAATTTACTATGGTAGCACGTGTAGTTAAATCAGTGTTCCAACATTATTTTTTTAATCACGTGTTGATCAACAAAGCTTAAAATTTGTATTACTTGATATTAATCTGATCTCTGATTCCTTCTGCATAGTATACATTTCACCCTAAGGTATTTTGCATTCAGGATTAGTTAGAAACTTACGTGCCAACTAGAAGTGGTATAATTTTTTAGTAGGAGAAACCGTGCACCAATAGACCCTAGCCTTAAGGATACATTTAGCACACTCATTGCTAGGATGGATCAGATAGACCGACGTCTGTAAGAGTTTAGAGACCAGGTTAATGATAATTGTAGAGATTTAGTCACACGACTTGAAAGGCTAGAAACTAATCGAAGGAGAACCACAGAGGAGGACGAGTCTCGAAATGGCAGTAGGTCATTAAGGCGTGAGCGAGTTCAACCCTACAATACAGCTGACATAGATACCTAATATATCAAAAGTGTGAAAGTAGATGCTCCTTCCTTCGATGGATATTTAGACTCCACAGGTTTATATGGATTGGCAGTTAGCTATGGGCCGCTACTCTCGTTGGCATGACATGTCCAAATTTGAGAAATTCAATTTGTCATGATGACTGGGCCGGACAATATTGGAAAAATCATGAAAGGATGATATAAAATGGATGATCCAGTGGAGATTTGGGAAGACATGAAATAGAAACTTAAGTTGAAGTGCGTTCCACCATCTTCCAGTCAACAGTTACTAAACAAGTGGAATAGATTGACTCAAGGAAACAAATCAACTACTGATTACATCGTTAAGTTTGATGAGTATTTGAATCGGTGCAATCGAGTTTGAATCTCCCGAACAGACCCTATCTAGGTTTAGGTCAGGTCTTAAGGACGATTACCGTTGAGAGCTCATCGCTCGAGGCATCAGGACCTAGAGTAGGCATACCAGCTAGTACCAATTCAAATGAGTCTATAGGATCCTACTTCCACCGAATTGATTTTAGGGATAGCTCTAAAACTAGAACTTCTAGCAAATCTAGCTTTACCCGATCTTTTTCTGCCCCAAGCAAACTTGCCTCCAGCTCCTCAAGTGTTAAACCAGCAGGTTCTTCTAGTACAAAACTGACAACCTCTGAGAGAAGATCAGCTAGTGAACCAGCAAAGGTCAACCCACATACCCAGTATTATAGATGTCAAGGATATAGATACCTTGCTAGTCAGTGTTCGAGTCAAACCAAGACTATCTTAGTGAAAGTTCTCATTGAAGACGTCGAAGAAGAAGATGGTCTAGAAGCGACCTTACACTAGCAAGATGATGAGTTGGATGCCTCTGCCGAAGAATGTAAACTCAATGGCTGCATCAGAACTGTGATGTGATGAAACTAACTCCTGGTTTAGACACAACCCAATTAGGAGTAGCCAGCTTCACCTTAGCACAGCTCGAGCAAATCAATGACTGGAGAAGAATTTTCATATTTCAAACTTACACAAAAATTGAGAACAAGAGCTGCAGGTAATAGTGGATGGTGGTAGTTGCATCAACGCCGTTGCGTCAAAATTAGTTACACCTTAGGATGAAACCAGTGAAGTATCCAAATCTCTACAAAGTTACATGGATAGACGATTCATAGAAGTTCAGGAAAGATGTCAAATTCTCATCCAGTTTGTCACGTACAGAGATAACGTGTGGTGTAACATACTCTCTACGAATGTTTGTCATATCATTTTAGGACGATCATGGTTGTTCGACTTAGATGTGACCATATATGGACGTACCAATCACTGTTCGTTCGTCCGTACTGACAAGAAAGCGAAGCCAAATGCCGAATAAATCAAATGCCAAATCAACCTGATGCACCAACAACAAAAAAGAAGGTTGATAAAGGCAAAGGAAAAGTGGATGCACTAGCTCCAGAAAAGAAGGGTGATAAAGGCAAATGTAATATGGTAATTAACTTGATTAGCCACGATCAAATTGAGAGGAGTATGAATGAAAGTTCGACTTGTTATGCATTTGTGGCTCGAGAAGCTGAGCTAGAGACCGAGATGCAGATTAAGACACATTAAAACAATATTGAAAGAATTTTCTGAAGTTCTAAAAGATGTGCCTGCCCTCAATGCGAGACATTCAATATGCCATTGACTAAGTCTCTGGAGCAATTTTGTCAAACCTGCCGCATTACAAGATGAACCCTGCGAGCACACAGAGTTACAACGACAACTAGAAGAATTACTTGACAAAGGATTTATTATTGAAAGTTTGAACTCATGTGCAGTTCTCGTACTTTTGACGTCAAAGAAGGATGGCACATGGCGTATGTGTGTGGATAGTCGCACAATCAACAATATCACTGTCAAATATTGTTTCCCCATTTCCCGTCCTGATAATATGCTGGATTTGATGTCAGGTGCTGCAATCTTCTCCAAGATTAATTTTAAGAGTAAATACCATCAAATTAGAATTCGGCTATGAGATGAATGAAAAACTGTCTTTGAGACCAAAGATGAGCTTTATGAATGGTTGGTTATGCCTTTTGGTCTGTTCAATGCTCCTAACACCTTCATGAGAGTGATGACTCAATTGTTTCGGACATTTATCGGTAAATTCGCAGTGGTGTACTTTGATGATATACTGATTTACAACCATACTCAGAAGCAACACATGGAACATCTGAGGTAAGTCCTTCACATACTCTAGGCCGACAAGATTTATACAAATCCATAAAAGTGTGCTTTCTGTGTAGACAAGATTATCTTTTTAGGGTTTGTAGTTTCATCCGAGAGAGTTTTTGTGGAGCCTGAGATGGTGAATGCAATCACCGAGTGGCCATAACCCCGTATAATTAGGGAATTTAGGAGTTTTCACGGGTTGCCACTTTCTACCGCCGATTCATAAAGAATGCTATTATGGCACCAATAACTGACTGTTTGAAGAGTGGGATTTCAGTGGACTCCTGCCGCCACTAATACTTTTAAGGAAGTGAAAAGGTGTTATGTGTCTTTCAGATTTTTCAAAGGTGTTTGAAGTAATATGTGATGCATCAGAGCTAGCGATATGTGGTATGTTGAGTCAGGAGAACCATCTCGTTGCCTATTTCAGCGAGAAGTTAAATGACGCCCGACAATGATACTCCACGTATAACATGAAATTTTACGCGATTGTGCAGGCCTTATGGTATTGAAGACATTACATGCTACTGCAGAAGTTCGTGCTGCATTCGGAACATGAGGTACTGAAATATCTTAATTCTCAAAAGAAGCTAAATGCGAGACAGCTAGTGGGTGGAATTCTTTAGGATTACACATTTGTCCTCAGGCACAAGGCGGGCGTTGAGAACAAGGACGCTAATGCGCTCGGTCAGTGTGTAATAATTTTGGTTGCTATGAGCGCAGAAGTAACTGGGTTCGAGAGAGAGAGGAGTATGAGTCATCACGCCACTGAGACGATTCGACCGAGTCTATTCTAGATCCAAAAAAAAAGTGTGCCACATTTCTTTAGTTTTAGCTATTTTATTGTTAGTTATTTGCTTTTAGCAGTGTTTCTTTTATGTGGGCATTTAGTATCGCATCAATTATTTCTTAGAGGTATTCTTTTGTAAAGTCTGTAAAAAAGTCCCAAGATTTCTCTTTGGATTATTATTGAATGATTAAAATTTTCATAAATTTTTCAGTTAAATTCTTGAGTTTCTTTGCTCTTGAGTTTTGGGTGCCAAGCTCGTGCAAGGGGTGTGAAGCTCAAAACTCTATCTTGTTCTCTAATTTCAAAATTTAAACCCTAGTTCCTATTTGAAGGTGATTGCTATCTTGGTTGTGTTACATCAGTAGGACTTACCCAAGAATATGTAGAACTTTCAGGACACTGCACAGCCACAAACCCACAGGATGCATTGGCGATAAATATGTGCGAATGGAGGACTAAACGGACTTTTCATTAGCATACTGATAGTTCTTTGTTACTATTACTATGTCTGCTCAGGTTAATAGATGATTTTCCATGATAATTGGCGTACACTAGTAACACTTGTGTACTCGTGTGACTTTTCTATATATGCATTTGGCATAAAATTTTCTACATAAACATCTTTGAACTTGAAGATTTTATCCCGTCCTTCTTTTGCCTACGATATAAGGAGAAGGGTCCTGCTTTTTTTTGACAGATTCATTCACCTTAAACATCACATCAAAAGAGGATGACTCTCGTTGAATGGTTGGAAGAAGGATATTCTCTTTTAAATAATAATACATTAATTTATACGTAATGAGCAGAGGATATTGGTGTTGTTGATGATATTCTATATCAGTGGAGAAGGATGAACAGCAGTCAAATCAGCTTTGCAGTAATTTAGGTTACCTTAGATGAATATAACAATTGATTATGAAATGAGTGAAGGCGCAAGTGACTTGGACGGTACTTACAGAAACCTGCAGAATAAATCCAAACGAAAAAAATTACGGAAGTGATACCTTAGTCTTACTGAAGTGTGAGATGCAGCAAACGAACTTCTGTATATGTCCATGAAAACCTAGATAACTGATGTCGAGTCAATGAAGGTGAGATATTAGAGGAAACCAAACGCACTGTTATTTCCCCATAGGGTTTGGCATCCTCTACTTCTCACATTCAAGAGCCCGAATTCTCGTAGACATGCTGGATGGAGTTCTGTTGAGCAATTGGTTCGCATTACTGTTTCAGTCTTCGGTTCTCCTATTCAGCATCCACCAATATGCAACTCAGTGTCAACACTGTTGACATGATGAACACTTGAAGTGAGATAGTGGAGGAAATCAAATCAATGTCATTAGCCCGGTGCAACTGGTTTGATCTCCAGCAACTCTTCCATCCAAAACCCAATGTCCGTCTCAATCGAGTCAATCCAATGAAGTTAGAAGTTGCTGGAGAATGAAACCGTTAATATCTATTTTAAAAGCGGTCAGTTCCCTAAAACAGCGAGAATCAATTGCGCAGTTGAATATGAGATGTTGGAGGAAACTGAACCTTTTGTTGGTGTTCTCAGTCAAGAGAAGACGTCCAATTTCCTACAACTCTCAAATTCACGACCCAACTGGGAAGGAATTGTGGAAGCACCTGCACAAACAACTACTATTTATAAATGGCTCCAACTAACAGTGACATGAAGGTTTTGTGACTCCTTTTTTTGTCAGTATGAAAAACATGTCTTTTTGACCATGTCTCACTATCATGGAGCAACTTGTGTGTGAACTGACTAATACAAGTTGTTCGATATTTTCCAATCACCATATTGATCCTTCTTTTTTTCATCTTCTTCTTTTTAAGTAATGTAATACCACTCGGGTTAATAGAGTGTAGACATTTCAATCTGTTGCTGCATTCTGTCAACAGGGAGTGGTGCCCGCATATAGAGATAGACATAGGGACAGGATACACTCTATATTTTATCTCCTAAGTCTTTCTTCTATTCATCTCAAGAAATTCATGATTCTAACTCCCTAGCAAATAATGGTGAGAAAGAGTGCTTAACCCAAAGACGATTTAAATTGGAGTTAGATACTCCAAGATATTTATGACTAAATTCTAGAATCTACAAAGACCATTTTAAATAGCTCCAATATGTGTACGGGACTTTTCATAATGTAAATTAGTCTAGGCGTTATTTGAAAATTAGAAAAAGATCTGGAGCTTAATATTTTTTCCCGTTGTCTAAATTGCTTATAAATTTCTTTTGATTAGTCATGTTTTTCATGGATATTGTAATATTTATATTTCTAAGTAGAAGTGAAACATTATTTATGTATGTGTTTTATTTCCTTGATGTGTTAGAGCTTTTCATAATGAAAACCGGTCTAGTTGTTAGGAGCTTATAAAATTTTCCCTGGTATCTAAACGCTTCTAAGTTCCTTTGGGTTAGTCATATTTCTCTTGGATGTCATGTTATTCATATTTCAATGTTGAAGTGAAACTTTAGATATGTCTCTCTCTTTTTCCCTTCTGTAACAAGTTGACTGATTTCAAACTTATTCCAGTAAAGGAATTTAATAGTGTGAATTGCATGCTTATTGTTTTAACATAACCCATGCATCTCAGATGAAATTTTGACAGTTCATATTGCCGTGCATTTTCTTATGTCAAATACAAAGGGGATGTATTATTGGATATATCTGCATTTATTCAAATGTGTACCTCTGATACAATATGAAAAATTTTAATACATTTTATCAACCGTTTTCGATGATAATTACTGTTTATAATCTATATTTATATATTTTAGATATTTTGCAATTTGCAAATGCCACTAGAGGCATAATAAGTGACGTATTGGAAGTAATCAATATTTAAGTTACCTAATATTAAAGGTTCTTGATAATGAAGTTGCATTATCCATTGATTATGATGAAAATATAGAAGATTATCATGAAGAAAATTTCTGTTTTTGTTTTACAAAAATCTCTTTACAATAATCAAAAGAAAATTTATATAATTTAATCCATTACATTTGTTAGATCTCCTATTCAACACACCTTCTTACACATATGGAGGTCAGTGTCAGGGGAAAGCAATTGACTAAGCTTCTTGCTGAATTGGTTGATACCAAGAGATCCACTACAAACTATTATTCCTTTTTGAATTGACGACATCCGTAAGTTCAGTCTCCTGAAAAGATTCCATGTTAGTTTGAATGTAAGCTTATTAAGGTGGCTGCAAGTTTGTGAAAACTCATCGTCTCTTTCATGTATTTTTGTATCATATGTATATGTATTTAAATTTATGTCTTTCTTCCTTTTGTGACATGATTGAAACACGTTTTGGAGTAATATGTCTCAGTTTGTGATGTCGTCTTATTTGACATTATTTATTTTCAATGGGATATTCTTCATAACTATGAGTATTCCACAGTGCAATGTTCGTTGATGTGATAAAGTCATCTCATTTAATTAAATGTATGCAGTTTCAATTATATCTGAATTTTTTCTATCAATATAAAGAACTGCAATCTAATTTTTTTGGATAAGAATAGGTGATCCACTAGCTACTTTCATCCGTAAATTCATCAGAAAGTCATAAACCATAAATAAGTAGGAGTTATTTAAGATTATCTATATTCTATTTGTTATGCATTGCATTTTACATCATTATCACTGGTCATTGAACAAGATATACAGTATCATAAAGTCTCCATTCTATTTATGAATATCATCTTAATTTGGGTAATTTGTATATTGATATTCTTATTTCCTTTGTTGCAAAATTTTATCAATATCTAGTCCAAAAAATGTAAGGAATTCTAACTCTATCTCCCTTCAAAGGGTCAAATTAAAGCTTGTAAGTTAAAAAAAAAAATGCATAGAATCGTATTTCATTTTTATCCCTTTGATGATGAAGTATTAAGAAGAGAAAGGCATTTTAAGAGATTTGGTATTAAACCCCTACTGTCCTTCCACAGTAATAAGGTATCATTACTGGACATGTGGTGGTACAATTATGGGTGGATTAAATGTTTTTTTTTCCTTTTGGTTAATTGTAAATTTAATGCCTCAGTTAGATAACATTAAGGTAGATTGTAAGATTGAAGAAACATGTCATCATAACTACTACATGCTTCCAAATTCTTCTTCTTTCATGTAATCAAAATCTCTATTACCTCTAAACCTATTTCTGTTAAAACCTTTTCTGCTTTCATTGAGAATTTAGCAATTTCAAATGACCTTTTCTGCTTTCATTGAGAATTTAGCAATTTCAAATGAATGATCTACCATGCAGAAGACATTGATTAGTTGATTTTTCAGGGAAGCTGTCTTTCAAAAACTTGCTTGAAATCTCTTTTCACCAAGACAAAGAAATAATGGAGTTTCCATAGATGAAACTCGATTTTGCAAGCTAAAATTCAGAACCATCCCTGAACAAACTTCTTTTTTTCCAAAAAAAATGTGTATAATTTATTGGTTACTTAAGGTGAAACACCACCTTAGTGACTCTTCTAACCTTACTACGTTAAGAGTCCTAAGAATTGGCCATCACTTTGATGTCTTAATGCAATGTTTTCTGAAAGGTCTCATCTTTCTCATTGTCAAAAACACAGAGTTCTACCCAAAGCACCATTGTATATGTATAGGTACTGAAGTACAAAGACCAACGGAAAGTAGAAAGAATGAATTAGAAAATTTTGCTTTATCTTCTAGAAAAGCTCCACAGATAACGAGTCAGTAAAGGTGAGATATAAGTAGAGCAAACCAATCCCAGAATTCTACATTGTAGAGTATGGTGTCCAATTATGATAATCCTGCAGACCAGTAGACAAGACGGATAGAGTGTTGTTAAGTAGTTGAAAGTGAGATAGTGGAGGAAAATCTTTTTCCGAAGGTCCAGTCCTCTAATTCTCAGATTCAGAGCCCAACTAGATACGACATGGAATCGGTTGGGCTATTGAGCTGTTGAAGGTGAGATATTGGAGGAAATTAAACCAATTTCGCTGTTATTGGTTTGATTTCCTCCAAGTCTCACATTCAAAACCCATTGTTTGCCTCAAGTGAATATCTGATCTTAAGAGTTGAATTCCCCTGCAGCTCTCATCTTCAGAATCCCATATATATAGCCAGAATCGATTAAGTTATTGAAGGTGGAGGTGCTGGAGAAAATCAAACCTTGTACAGTATTAGTATTCTCCATCTAGAGAAGAGGTTCAATTTCTCACTACTCCCACATTCAAGACCTGACTTAAAATTGGATATGGGAAGGAACTAAAGGTAGTACTACTTCTATATATCTCCAACTACCTCACTGACATATAATTTTTTGATATTCCTTTCTTGACTCTGTGAAATGCATTTCTCTGACCTGCTTTGTTTCCTTTAGCTAGAAGAATTTTTGATGAGTTTTGACTGCTGAATTGTTGACTCTAAGGTATTTCAGGTATGAGGACTTCTTGATTGCAGCTTTGACCATTCCAATTTCACACTTTATCACACAGTGATCAGACTATGATAAGAATGTCCAACAACTTTTAGTACAATGCACAGCAACAGCATGTTGTTTGTTGATATTGTTTGGTACTAAACCTATAGCACTTCAGTACACTGGAAAAAACCTTTTGATCCCCAACAAAACCTCTCTACTTTTTTGAGCAAACAAAACCTCTGTACTTGAGGAATACCTTTCTGCATTTTAGCATGTTAGGTCCTATATATCCAAGAAATATATTGTCTTTAATTTTCTCGGTTAGCTAAAGTACGATACTCTCAGATGGCTGACTCAATTCACTGGAAAAAGATATGCTCTTTGAAATAATGTTGTTCATTGATATGTAGATTGAAATATAAAATAATTCGGGCGTTTAGCAATGATTCAAGAATGATATACTTCGTACAAGGAGGCCATATATATGAAACAGATACACTAGTATTTGATATGAAGCTGATTTCTAACAGTGTATATGTGGACTTTTAAATAGCATTATACATGGCCTCTTTCATCTCATCTCCACTAGATTATAATTAATTTTAGGTACTGATTGTTGGATATGGATCAGTTTACTGCATAATGCTTACACTATCTTTTGAGACATTGAGGAAATGGCAGGGTCATTACCCTGCACTGTAACATTCCCATCTCCTCACACTTTTTTAGCTATATGATTTTCACTATTTCTCACAATTTGTTTATTTGAAAAGCCCTTGATTTGTTTATCAACTTTTCTGTAAGATTTTTGCCTTGAATTCCGTAACAAATAGTCACTGACTTTAAAATTTACTCCTTTCTTTGCAGACTCAAACGAATATGATTCTACAAAAATGCGTCCATTTTTTTCCTGATTTTCTCTTTATTGTTAATTAAGGAAATACTATTTTCAACTTTTTCCTTGTTTCTATGGTCTCTACCTACGTTTTATGTTGTAGAAATTGATTTCCATTTCAGCTTAATTTTGCTTTGGTGGAAATTTCTGGTATTGTTTTCTCTTATTTTCTTTTCTTTTTGTTTAAAATAGGAGCATATTGGTCTCTTGGGCTTGATTACCTGTTGTCGCCTTTCAAAATTCTCCTCGCCTTTAACCATTTTACCAAGAAACTGTTATGTTTCCAACTTACAGAAACTGACATGTTAAATTTTTTTACTTATTTCAGAAGTCTGGTCAAGATGGTTATAATCAAATGGAAATTTATTAATCATAATCCAAATGATACTATATAAGATGATGCCTAGGTGATTAATTAGCCTTCATCTATAAGTATACAAAGCTAGAAATTTATTGTACAAACACTCCAAAATAAAGAGGCTTAGATGTAGTCAAGATTGACTTAAATTTAGTAATCTGTCCTCCTCTTGACACTTCTCTAAAACAAAGCCGCCTCTACGGTCAACTTTAATAGTACATAATTAATTATTATATTTAGGCTAGTTCAAGTATGTCATATCAGCATTTCACCATTAAGTATTGTCATAAACATATTTTGCTATGAATGTAAGAAGTACTTAATTATTCTTCATTCCATCTGATTACATTCTAGAGAAACCAGTGCAAATCTGGCCAACTTTATTTCCTGGATTTGTGGTGGATTATACAGTATTCACAACACGAGGTTCGAGTTTATATAGATTGCTAGAAAACACTAATGATGATCACTGATGCACCACATTGGAAGAAGATTTTAGGAAAAGATGCAGCAAAATCCTAGTTGACCATGCCATTGTTAACTCAAGCTTAAATATATTGAGTGATAATTTGCAGTCATTAGCTGCAAACCTTTGGTATTTATTGGCAGGAGGAAATTGTCTTCAAAGTTTCATCTGTAACACAAGGGGGGTATAGAGCTAGTGAAAATTTTCAAGGCCAAAATTGTTTATAGTGGGAAAAATAAGGCTTAGAAATGAAGACTCCCAATTGGCTCGGAAGGCCATATGTGTACATTTTCTCTGAATTATGCCACTGGGCCTTCAAGATAGCTAGTATGGTAATGTACTGAACAAATAAACTGAACCTCTAGAAAGAACAATTCACCATATGTTTCAAGTCATTGAAGATGTGACATCGGTAGGACGTGGGTTTAGTTTCCTCCAATTCTCACATTTGAAAACTCCAAAATTCATTGACTAAACTTGACTGTATATATTGATTAAGGAGCTGAAGACCACATGCTGGATGCAATTTGAATTGGTTGAGCAATTTGAGGATGAGATATTTAATGCAACCAAATCAAATGCTCCAATTCTCAAGTCTAGAAATCTGATTGAGGTGTGGCTAGAATATGTTGAGATGTTGAAAGTGAGACATTGGAGGAAATCAAATCCTTCGTTAACTTTATCAATCAAGAAAAGATGTGGTTAAGGTTTGATTTCCTATGACTCCCATGTCCAAGACCCAACATCAAGGAATGCTAATGTAAGGACCCAAAGTAGCCGCTACTTGTATGCTCTGCAGATTGTAACCATCTTGCAAAACATGTAGAGGTGGTGATTTCCCTTTTCTGACACTTGTGTGAAGTGCATTTCTTTGACCACTTTTTCCTGAAGGGTTGAAAAGGTTTTAGATCTGAGATCCTGCCACAATTCTGTGAATTTTAACTTGCATAGTTTTTAGAGGCAAGATTGGCCAATCACGCCCCCATTCCCTCAATCAAAACGACTAGTTCAATCTACCCAGTGGCGATGGTATATAGGAACTCATTGGAAAGTCTGGCTATATAAACTTTAGAAAGAAAAAGAAAAAAAGAAGAAAAGGGACCATTTTTCAGGCTATTTGTTTGGTTGATATTTCTAGCTCACTTCATTTCTGTCATTTTCTCTTGCACATGATATCTTCTCACTTCATCATCTAAGTATTATTCTCATGAGTTCTTTGTTTGTAGGGAAATGAAAAGTTACAAGCGGCTCCAGCAGGTCTCTGAGTCCGAGCTGTGACTTCACATTATTAGCACAACGCTCTAACCAAGCTAATGGCCTATTGTAACACCTTCAGCATACACAGAGAGAGAAAAGTAAGGAAAGAAAGGGGGAGAAAAAATTGGCAGCAGCAACAACAGACAACAACGATGGGGGACATTTCTGCAGGATACTCATTTTGATGGAGAGGAGTCCTGGTATGTCAAAATTAGTTTCTATCAAAAATGAGCTGATGATGGAATCTTTTTTATGATGCGGGCAGCATGAATCAAATGCAATGGTACCCAATAGACTATAGATCTGATTCACATGGTCTCAAGTTAATTTCATTTGGCAATGACCTCTTTCATCCTCAATTCTCAGCATTAGATTGTAATAACTGTAGGTATTGGTTTCTGGATATGGAGCAGATTACTCTATATTTGTTGCCTCAGGACTTCCTATTCTGAGAAAAGCTCTTGATTTTTTTGTTAGTTTCTAACAAATTTCCTTGGATGCTGTCCACGCCTGAAGAAATTTTCTTTTCAACTTTTAAATTTAATGAAAGTTCAAACAGCTCACTAGATTAGTTGGTGCTACTGTGTATAGATAATTTTTTTTTTATAATTTGTTAAACTTTTGCACAGATTCACCGACAAAGTTGTCTCGCAGAGCCTGAAGTCTCTTCTGTGATATGAAGTACATGAAAACTTCGGGCACTTGCGATGAAAGTGTTTGTATGCCACGTGAGAGATTCTTCAAATGTGAAAGTAGTTTGAATTTTGTTTTAGAATGCTAAACTTAGGATCCTCAGGAAAAATTTAAAACATATATAAAAAAGATTTGTTCTCTCTTTTTTTATCTGTGTGTATTTTCATGTTTTTTCCTGGCCGATCCTCTGAATATGAATGTCCGAGTGTACTCATGTTGCATGTGCTACGTACGATATACATAGTATTCCGCGAATTCTTGTTTGATCTCTTTCAATCCTCTCTTTGAAGCCAAACAAATAGAGCTTGAAAAAGAGTCATTTCGAGACTTTAGGGTTCTTCCGGTATCTCACAGTCCCCGACGCATTAATAACAATTGGTTTTTTGCACTGATCACTTTGATGCAAATTTGTGCTGATATGATTTTAATGATTCAAACTTTAAAATTCAGATTGGATTATCAGTAATTGGCCCCGTCAGCACCCCGGCATGTACCTTAATTTTTCATTTTTCCTTGTCTCTCTTTTCGAAAGTAAATAATGTTTTCCTATATAATAATAAATAATGTTCACACTTAAGCTTTTGAGTGATAAATGTTAAGCTCTGCATTGAATTAGACGGAGTGGGTGGACTCATGGAAAGTCAAAAAGAAAGATGCGCAAACAGATTGATAAGGGAAACAATAATGTGAAGATTTTTGCAATGATATAAATATAATACTCTCAGTTCTCATCATGATTTTAGAGTTTTGATTTAGTGGTAAGGATCTTAATATGGTATTAGAGTAACTCAGATTTAATCCCACTGAGCGCATAATTGAAAAGTGAATTAAAAAGCAAACATACTGTTGCGCAAAAGCTCATGATTCGGCTATAAAAAGAGCGCTCGACTTGCGGATGCGTGTTAATAGCTTTCAACTAAAGATATTATGAGAAGAGGTGTGGCCAAAGGCTCTGGCCGTGTTCTATGGGAGAAGAAAGATAACGCAATTGACTTCTCTATCTCAAATGTCCATTTGTTAAGTCCATTGGAAATCTTGGTTTCATAAGTTTGCTTTGAAAGGGTGGGTTACGAGTATTATGTAGTGAATTTGTCTTGTTTTCAAGAGAAAGTGATGGTCAAAGAAGATCCAATAAAATTAGAGAAGGAAAACAACTTGGAAAAGAAGCAGAGCAAGAAAACGAAGTGGCGGTCGACAAGCCTGTTCGCACACAATGGGCGATTGACATGCCTGTCGACCGCACTCAACAGAGAAGAAACAGGCTCAGATTTTCCATAGGCAGCAAACACTGTCGACAGGCTTGTCAACAGCCGCTCGGGCTTGTCAACAGTCAGAGGCCAAGAATCGGATTCATATTTCTTTTTTAGGCGCGTTCAGCTTTCTTTTCTGGTGGACTTCGAATCAAACTCAAATTATATTCATTGAAGGATGTGTTTTTAAAAATTGAAGGGTCTAGAATTATTCTAAATCAAAAAAATCAAGTCCTAAAAGATTGATCAAGTTCTTCAAGCATCTGATGACCAAAATCATCTCATAATTTGAATAAAATTTGTATTGTAAAGCTCTATAAATAAATGTTATAACTTAATCTATTACAACACAAGAAAAATAAAGGAAGCTAATGCAAAGAAAGGAGTAGGTGACGGTATAAAGAGAGAAGAAATACTCTTATAATCTAAAAGGGTTCAAGGGGAAGGTCGATACTCTTGTGGGAATCAATAAGAAGGTTAGATCTCTTGTACCAAGTTTATTAATAAAACTCTCTCAAATTTTTTTCCCATGGACGTAGCCTGGTTTGGCCGAACCACGTTAAATCCTCGTGTTATTTCTCGTTTTATCTTGGTATTGCTACATTGCTTTACTAGTTTTCTTTTGCAAATATTACATATGCCACGGTTCCATAATATCGATCACGGTCTTTGGCCGACAGCAGCTGGTGTCATAGCCCGGTTGTTGGTGTGGTTTCAACAATTGGTATCAGACTTAAGGTTCACATTAAGGCGATATGTCGAAGATTGAAATTTCTGCGAGCAAATTCGAGGTCAAAAAATTCGGTCTATGATAAAAGAGGGTGAAGGAGTTATTGCTGTAATAGGGTTTTCACAAAACTTCACAAGGAAAGTCAGCAAAACCTGCTGGCATGTCAGATGAGAATTGGGAGGAGTTAATCTAAAGCGGTAAACATGATCCAATTATGTCTCAAAAGACAAGGTCATGTATAACGTGTTAGATGAAGAAATGGCTACGAGTTTGTGGTCAGGGTTAGAAACATTGTATATGACAAAAAAACCTCTCCAATAAGCTATACTAGAGGAAATAACTATATGGGCTACACATAAAGGAAGGGACACCGGTGTTGGAGCATATAAACTTCTTCAACAAGATCATCAGCGAGTTAATGGATGTTGATGTGAAGATCGATAAGGAGGACAAGGTATTAATACTTCTCAATTTGCTTTCGGAGTCATACAATCATATCATAACCACCATGCTCTACGGTAAGGAAACTCTCATCTTTGAGAGGTCATGACAACTCTGTTATCAACGAGTTAGGAAAAGGTCAAATTAAGATGAGCAAGAATGTTTAGGTTTGGTGATCATGAGAAGGAAAGAAAGAGTAGAAAAGAAAAGTCTGGGTTCATCGAAAGCACGTCATTTTTATTATAAGAAAGGTCATTAGAAGGACTACAAGTATCGACAAAAGTAGATGAAGAAAAAAGAAAAAACTGCGGAGGCAAACATAGCAGAAGATGTATCAGACACCTATGTATTAATGGCTATAGATAACACTTCTATAGATAAAGACTGAATATTAGATTCCGGTAGTACGGTTCACGTATGTGTTGGCCCAAAGGCCTTCCACCCTAGTTTTGATGATGATTAACTCATGTAGTTATGTTTACTAATATTCTTGTGATTTTAAGTTTCAGATCATTAGCAAGATATTAGTTGGTGATTAGCTTCAACAAAGGTGTTTAGAAGCTTTTCATGGTGATTCCAGGGCCAAAGTTTCAAGATCACACATTGCCTAACCCATGGATGGAGTTTTGGAGCAAGTCAACTTGAAGATGAAGATCATCAAGAAGACTTAGGTATCCATAGTTTAGATAGTGTGTTTTAGATCCATTTGTAAAGCTTAGTATAGTTGATATGCTCAAGTACACAAACACACACGTTTTATGTTTGGTTTTTGATTTTCATGAATAATAGATCAAAACAAGTTTACTTTATTCTTATGTATATTAGATATGTTCTAGATATACATAAATACTTTAAACTTGCTAAACAAACTTATTTTGACTTTCCTATTCATGTATTGAAAAATCAAGTTTGATAAAAATATAAGTGTTGGTTTTGATAAAATTTGCAAGACTAAAAATAAATTGATATGATTGATATATGTCTTGAAATTTTTATCACTTGTTTGTGTTTCAATATAAAATGTTAAAACAAGTTTTGTGGATTTTTAGAAGACTTAAAAGATTTTTCAAAATATTTTTAAACTGTTTTTTCTGACCCAGATTTCTGTTCCAGGCTTCAACCAGTCGACTAGTCAACTGACCTAGTCGACTTGGGATGAAGTCGGTCGACCGGGCTGGTCGACCGACATGCACAGATCTGTGCACGTTTGGCAGACACTGGGACGGTCGACCATCAGGGTCGACCGGGTCTGAGAGCAGTGCTCTCTGTTTGTTTGGGTCGACCGTGCCGGTCGACCGTGTTTGCCCAACGGTCACATTTCTGACCGTTGACGGTCAACCGGGCAGGTCGACCGGTAGCCTGTCAGGCTACCACATCAGCCTAACGGCTAGTTTTCTGATGGGCCTATATAAACCCCAATTCTTTGGGATTTTGGCCAAGGTTTTTACAAGAGAAAAATTCCTAGTTTCCCTGAATTTAAAACAAGTTTTCAAAAGTATTTTTGGGCTTTAAACTTTCAATCTTATTTGTTTTAGGTTTTTTGGAAAAATCAAAGAAAAGAGTATTTTGGGAGATTTGTCTTGGCTTTCATTTTTTATCATTTACAAGAGTTTTCCCAAGTAGTTTTTCTTTGTTGCTTGTTTTCCAAACACCTAGTTTCCACACTTGAGCTTATCTTCTATCCTAATCTATTTAGGATCTTTGTTTTGTGAAAAAAGAGAAAAAGAGAGATTGTTTGTGGTTGAAAGAAACCACTTGTTGTAAACACCCTTGTTCTTTTTGTATCCCTCTTCGGTAGAGGTGATCGGGTGATTGGTTTGCTCCCTCTAGTGAGAGGTGGAGTTTGGTTTGTAACTCTCTTCGGTAGAGGCGTTGGTTGTTGTATTGGCTACGGGCCTACCCCTCGGTTGTGAGGTGGTTGTTTGAGAGAGGAGTTTGGTACTCCTAGAGTTGTAACAAATCCTCTTCGGTAGAGGTTCCCTCGGTGGGAGATAGTGGATTGGAAATCCTACACGGTGGTGTAGGCGGGGATGTAGAGCTAGGGGCTCGAATCTCGAAATATATCTTTGTGTTTGCGTTTGATCCATTATCTCTAACTCTCTCTCTCTCTCTTTATATTGTGCAAATCATCATTCATAACATCATATCATATTTGCTTGTGTTGAGCATAATTCATATTGCCATATCATATCTATTTGCTTGTGTTGTCCTTGCATTGATTCATATTGCTTATTCATTATATGCTTGGATTGCTTGTGTGTGTGCCTCACTTATACTTAACCACAAGAGCTTCACATAGCACCTCAACCCATTCAAGGGGAATCAAGAGGAGTTAGTCCAGAGCCCTTCACGGGGAATTCGGCTACACTTGTGTGTTGTATTAAGTGTGTTGCAAAATTTGCATTAGTTTCCACATTTAGCGCACTTAGTTAACTAGATTAGCACTTACACCTATTCACCCCCCCTCTAGGTGTGTATTTCAATTGGTATCAGAGCTAGTGCTCCTGATACTTAGGCTTAACATCCTAGGAGTGAGATCCATTTGTTTGCTAATCTTGTTTGCATTTGCGTGTTTGCACACATATAGTTTTTACCATGGACTTCATGACCCCACCTAGTTTTGACCCTTCCAACATTCTTGTTTGGAAGATTAGGATGTCCGTTTATTTACAAACCCTAGGACATAAGGTTTACCTTGCCATTACCAAGGAATCCTTCCTTAGTGATAGCAAGCATATAGGGGCCAATGCACAAGCCCTTGAGGCCATTAGAAGCACGCTACCTAAAGAATATCTTATGCATGTTTCTAACTTTGATTTCGCCTTTGCAGTGTGGAATTTGTTGACAACCACCACCTCCTCCAAGCTTCAATTGCCTATCCAACAAGAAGAGGAATCTAGTGGAGATGAATCCGAGCCGCAACAATGCCATACAGTCCAAGGGAATGACTCCCTTGAGGTACAATCGGAATCTCAACTAGATAGTTTTGATGCTAGTTCTTCATGTGATGATTATGTTGATCCCATGCTTTGAATGAAGAACTATCTATTGTTTGTGAAAAATTAATAGAAAAATATAATTTGTTGAAAAAGAAAAGTCTAAGCATTAATAATGAAAATAAAAATTTGATTGCTAGACTTGATGTTGTTTTGCAAGAGAAAGAGGAGATTGCTAATGAGAGGGATTCATTAAAGTCTCAACTTGATCTTGCACTTAAAGAAAATGAGTTTTTGAAAAATAAAAATGATTGTAATGATGTTTTGAAGAAAAATAAAGTTTTGTTTTCAAAAATAGAATTTGTTGTAAAAGAAAATAATTCTTTGAAAATAAAAATTGATTCTATTTCAAAGGATTTAGAATTTTGTTTAACGAAAAATGAAGTTTTGCAAAATAAAATTGATGCACATGTTTGCCATGCTAGTGTAGCTTCTTCATCTAGTCTACCTAATGCATGTACCTCTTCTTGTAGGATCAATGATGATATTTGTTTATTAAAGAAGAGTGTAGATTGTTTGGGCTCCACTATGAGCCAATGTGCCATGAACCATACACGCTTGAAATCCTTGGTTCGAAAGAAACAAGTTCCATCCTTTATGCATGCACACCCTCCACGGCATACACATGCTTCTCACGGACACCATCATCACAAGTATACTCATGTGTACACTTGTACACATTGTGGACGTAAGGGCCACCTTGCTAAATTTTGCTTTGATAGAATACATACTTCAAATTTAGCAAAGAATTTTATTTGGGTTAGAGAAGCCACTAACCCCCATGGACCCAAAAGAGTATGGGTACCAAAGACCACCCCTCCTTTGTTTAATGTAGGTGTGGGCTCTCACATGACGTGAGAGTGATGACACCTTGGAGTGGATGCGTTCCGAGCTTAAAGGAAATCAATTGGATGCATCACTTTCAAGGGAAGATTTGGTGGAGATGACCACCATGTTTTGGAGACAAGGGAAGTTGCCTTCTAGGTTTTGGTAACGATTCCTAACTCCTAATTTTTATTTACATGCTTTTAATATTCATTGTTTATAGCATGTTTCATTGTTTAGTAATTAGTATAAAAATGCCATGATAATTAGATTCTTGACATACATGTATAGTATTTAAGACACCCATGTTTATTGTGGATTATTTTGTGTTCTCGTATTTGACTAGCTATCATGTACATCATAAATCTAATAACATGTGGATATTCATAATAATCATATTTATGTTTATCATGTTTTCGACACTAGTATAAATCCTAGTCTAAATGATTTGTGTTTTGCTTTATGCCTTGATTACATGTTTAGATGTTAGTTTTCATTAAACTAGAAGATTTATACTTGTGCATATAGTGGGACACAAATAAATCTATATATGTTTGTGCTTGAATGCTTATTTGAACCCATTAAATATACTAGTATAGGCTAGTTTTGATGATTCATACATTTTAAACTTGTATTCCTATTTTTAGATTTGTTTTATGATTATGTGTTTTACATTCCATGTATATGTTTGTATTGTCAAACTTTAAGATATACATGTATACCCCTTGAGTCATTTGTCTTTCATGCAAATCTTTATTTATGGACTCAATTGTGTTTAGGGATATATATGTATACTTCATGTTTGACAATTCATACATATACCTTGAAATGAAAATTTGTTTTTAGATGAGAATTTAGTTATTTATGTTTTCATGTGTTTATGTTTAACTTCATGTATATGTCTATCTTATCCAAACTATTATTATACATATACATCCTTTTGAGCCACGTGCCTTAATGCATATATCTTTGTGGACTGATTATGTGTTTGGATATGTATGTATACCTTAGTTTGTATAGGACATACATATACCTTGAAGATTAAAGGTATAATTGGAAATTTTGATGATTTTCATGTTTTGATGATTTTCATGTTTTCTTGTTTAAGGTATAATTGAGCTTAATTGGAAATTTCATAATGCCATGTCACACATTACTTGTACACTGACCATTTTTTAAATATTTCTCATGAGTATGTTTTCATGAGCATGTATGGACTTTATTGAATATTGAGTGTTTTAAGTGCTATGTGATTTACATGTGTTTTATGAAAATTATTTTTAGTTTATTCCTTACTTGAAGGATTTCGTACTAGTTTAAAAGATTTTCCATTTAACTAGTTACGGTATTCTTCATTTTGGTAGAGTTTTTTCAAACAAAGCTTATTTTTCAAATCTATTTTTGAAAACCCCTACCCTTTATGGGCGGATGGATGGGAGATCATGGTCTTGTATGCTTTAAAATGAAAATCATTTAAAACTTGAACCTTAATTGGGAGGTATAGTAATATGATGTATACACTTGAACTTATTGTTATGTCAATTGGTATCATTAAACTCTTTCAATTGTTATCATTTTGATCTTTTTATATACTCATATGTTTATTGTGTATGTATATTTTCAATTGGTACCATCTATTAGTGATTGGTACTCATTCTATTTCATACACATATACTTGTTTTATTTGTGCTATTATATTTCTATATCTTGAGCACAAATTTTGTTTATGCTAGAGCTTGAGCTTCAACTTTATTTCAATTGATTTAGTTTTCAATTGGTATCTTATTTCAAGCCTACGCATAATTTTTTTTGGTATTTCATAAAGGGGGAGAAAATTCGATTTTCATATTTCAATTGGTACTTGTATTTTCACTCCCTTACTTTATGATAGAAAATAGTAATTTCAATTGTTTATATGGCTTAAAAAGAAAAATACTATCTTTTGATATCAAGATGTCTTGTGTTTTAAATTGGTATCTAAAAATTTTGTTTAAAGAAAAATACAAAAGTTTTGATTTATATTGACTATATGCAAGGAGAGTTTAACATCTCTTCCACATATAGATTCATGTTGAGTGTATCTTATATTGAGGAGCTTAACATCTCTTCTTTATGTGGTACACGTGTGTAGGGGGAGCTTCACATCTCCTCTTATGCATTACATAATGTGTGTTATGTGAATTAGGGCTTAACATCCCTCCTTCATGTAATGCATATGTGTAGGGAAGCTAACTTAGCGTCTTCCTCTTCATGAATGTATATAGCATATAACATTTATTGATCTTTGTTTATCTTCAATTGGTATCAAGATGCTTCTTTGACATATTTTCAATTGATATCCTAATTGATTGTCACCCCTTATTGACCTTATTTTTATTTTTAGACAAAAAGGGGGAGAACATTACTTTTTATTGTTTTGATTGACAAAAAGGGGGAGAAAGATTTTTACTCCTCATTTATTGTTTTGATTGTTTACCCCTTTGTTGATGATTGACAAAAAGGGGGAGAATAATTTGTGTTTTATATGCATACTTATATTTTTGCATATATTAAGTTTAATTGGTAAATAGAGCATCTAGTGTTTTTGTTAATGTTTTATTAATTTAATTGGTATCTAGAGCTTCTAGAATATGTTTATGTGTTTTATGCATGTTGATGCATACATGTTTATGTACATTCATTGCATATCTTTTGTTTATTTGTTTATGCATGAGTTAAGGGGGAGCTTCTTTGAAGTTAACTTTAATCCATGCATATATAACTCCATGAGTTTTGTCATCATCAAAAAGGGGGAGATTGTTGGCCCAAAGGCCTTCCACCCTAGTTTTGATGATGATTAACTCATGTAGTTATATTTACTAATATTCTTGTGATTTTAAGTTTCAGATCATTAGCAAGATATTAGTTGGTGATTAGCTTCAACAAAGGTGTTTAGAAGCTTTTCATGGTGATTCCAGGGCCAAAGCTTCAAGATCACACATTGCCTAGCCCATGGATGGAGTTTTGGAGCAAGTCAACTTGAAGATGAAGATCATCAAGAAGACTTAGGTATCCATAGTTTAGATAGTGTGTTTTAGATCCATTTGTAAAGCTTAGTATAGTTGATATGCTTAAGTGCACAAACACACACGTTTTATATTTGGTTTTTGGTTTTCATGAATAATAGATCAAAACAAGTTTACTTTATTCTTATGTATATTAGATATGTTCTAGATATACATAAATGCTTTAAACTTGCTAAACAAACTTATTTTGACTTTCCTATTCATGTATTGAAAAATCAAGTTTGATAAAAATACAAGTGTTGGTTTTGATAAAATTTGCAAGACTCAAAAATAAATTGATATGATTGATATATGTCTTGAAATTTTTATCACTTGTTTGTGTTTCAATATAAAATGTTAAAACAAGTTTTGTGAATTTTTAGAAGACTTAAAAGATTTTTCAAAATATTTTTAAACTATTTTTTCTGACCCAGAATTCTGTTCCAGGCTTCAACCAGTCGACTAGTCAACTGACCTAGTCGACTTGGGATGAAGTCGGTCGACCGACGTGCACAGATCTGTGCACGTTTGGCAGACACTGGGACGGTCGACCGTCAGGGTCGACCGGGTCTGAGAGCAGTGCTCTCTGTTTGTTTGGGTCGACCGTGCCGGTCGACCGTGTTTGCCCAACGGTCACATTTCTGACCGTTGGCGGTCGACCGGTAGCCTGTCAGGCTGCCACATCAGCCTAACGACTAGTTTTCTGATGGGCCTATATAAACCCAATTCTTTGGGATTTTGGCCAAGGTTTTTACAAGAGAAAAATTCCTAATTTCCCTGAGTTTAAAACAAGTTTTCAAAAGTGTTTTTGGGCTTTAAATTTCCAATCTTATTTGTTTTAGGTTTTTGGAAAAATCAAAGAAAAGAGTATTTTGGGAGATTTGTCTTGGCTTTCATTTTCTATCATTTACAAGAGTTTTCTCAAGTAGTTTTCTTTGTTGCTTGTTTTCCAAACACCTAGTTTCCACAATTGAGCTTATCTTCTATCCTAATCTATTTAGGATCTTTGTTTTGTGGAAAAAGAGAAAAAGAGAGATTGTTTGTGGTTGAAAGAAACCACTTGTTGTAAACACCCTTATTCTTTTTGTATCCCTTTTCGGTAGAGGTGATCGGGTGATTGATTTGCTCCCTCTAGTGAGAGGTGGAGTTTGGTTTGTAACCTTCTTCGGTAGAGGCGTTGGTTGTTGTATTAGCTACGGGCCTACCCCTCGATTGTGAGGTGGTTGTTTGAGAGAGGAGTTTGGTACTCCTAGAGTTGTAACAAATCCTCTTCGGTAGAGGTTCCCTCGGTGGGAGATAGTGGATTGGAAATCCTACACGGTGGTGTAGGCGGGGATGTAGAGCTAGGGGCTCGAACCTCGAAACATATCTTTATTTTTGCGTTTGATCCATTATCTCTAACTCTCTCTCTCTTTATATTGTGCAAAGCATCATTCATAATATCATATCATATTTGCTTGTGTTGAGCATAATTCATATTGCCATATCATATCTATTTGCTTGTGTTGTCCTTGCATTGATTCATATTGTTTATTCATTATATGCTTGGATTGCTTGTGTGTGTGCCTCACTTATACTTAACCACAAGAGCTTCACATAGCACCTCAACCCATTCAAGAGGAATCCAGAGGAGTTAGTCCAGAGCCCTTCACGGGGAATTCGGCTACACTTGTGTGTTGTATTAAGTGTGTTGCAAAATTTGCATTAGTTTCCGCATTTAGCGCACTTAGTTCACTAGATTAGCACTTACACCTATTCACCCCCCTCTAGGGTGTTTTTCAGTATGTTCCTAGAAGGAAGAGTTCAACTCCTTGATTGCAAAGGAGGAAGGGATTATCAAAATGGTGGATGGCTCTGCTTGCGAGGTAATCGACAATGAGACAATCAATGTTACAAGTAGAGATGAGATGGTGCGTGCTCTAGAGGCGGTCTAATATGTCCTGAAGGTATGGTACAATCCAATATCCATAGGGGTGCACGACTCAAAGGGATGTCGGATCCAAGTGAAATACAGAGACGTAACGGTTAGCCAAGAAGATAAGGTAATTCTGAAAAGAAAGAAGTGTGGAGGGATATATAAGTTGAAGGAAGAAAACTTAGTTCAAGGTAGATTTTCAATGAGAAGCTTGGAAGGGAGCTCATCGCGAGGTGGAGCTTCAAGGAAGACTGCGATAAGATGTGAACCAGGTCAAAGTGTTATAAGAAAGAAAAAGGACGCATTCTTGCAAAGCCCGAGATGACCCAATGCATGGTGGTGAATCAGCCAAAGACCCCCTAGGAGAGGGGGCAAGAATAAAGGCTTCACTGTACAGTTACAATCAAGGAAATAATCATAGTAAAATTCTAAAATTCTAATATATTTTGCTGAAGGCTTAAAAAGTAAGTCAAGGTGGAGATTGTTGTGAATTTGCCTTGTTTTCAAGAGAAGATGATGGTCAAAGAAGATCCAATCAAATTGGAGAAGGAAAACAATATGAAAAAGAAGCAGATCAAGAAAACAATATGACGGTCAATAGGCCTGTCGACCGCATATAATAAGCGGCCAACAGGCTTGTCAACCGCACTCAACAAAGAAGAAACATGGCTCAGTTTTTTGACAGGAAGCAGGCACTATCAACAGGCCTATCGACAGTAGCTCCGGCCTGTCGACAGTAGAGGCCCAGAATCGAATTCAGGTTTTCTTTTCAGGCATGTTAAGTTTCTTTTCTGGTGGACTCAGAATAGAACTCAAATTCTATTCATTGAAGGATATATTCTAAAGATTTAAGGATCTAGAATTATTCTAGATCAAGAAAATCAACTCCTACAATTATTGATTAAGTTCTTCAAGCATTTGACGACCAAATTTATTTCATAGTTCAAATAGGATTTGTATTATAAAACTCTATAAAATAATGATTGTAACCTAGTCTATTGTAATACAAGAAAAATAAAGAAAGCCAATACAATGAGAGGAGTAGGTGACAGTGCAAAGAGAGAAGGAATACTCTTGTAACCTAGATGGATTCAAAGAGAAGATGAATACTCTTGTGGGAATTAATGGGATGTTTGGTCTCTTGTACCAAATTTATTAATAAAACTCTCAAGTTCTCTCTCCGTGGACATAGGTTAAGTTTGGGCCAAACCACGTTAAATCCTTATGTTCTTTTCTACTCTTTTTGTCATTGTATTGCTAGTTTGCTTTATAATAATTTTCTTTTGTAAATTTACATATTGACACGTTTCGCAATGTCGATCATGATCTTAGATGTGCACAATAGTTATTGTCGCAACATGATTGTTGATCTTAACAATTGATATCATAACTATCATTTCACAATAATTGGTATCGGAGCTTAAAGTTGATGATAAGGCGATATCTTGAAGATAGAAATTTTGCGAGAAAGTTCGATGTCGAGAAATTCAATGGCTAAAGAAACTTCGATTTATGACAAAAGATGATGAAGGCGTTGTTGGTGCAACAGAGTCTTCACAAGACCTTACAGGAAAAGCCAGCAAAACCTGCAAGTACATCAGATGAGCATTGGAAGGAGACGGATATGAAAGCAGAAAGCACGATCAAATTATGTCTCGCAGACGAGGTCATGTACAACTGATGGATGAAGAAACAGTTACAGGTTTGTGATCAAAGTTAAAAACATTTTATATGACAAAGAGCCTCTCCAATAAGCTGTACTTGAAGAAACAACTGTATGGGTTATGGATGAAGCAAGGGACAAAAGTGTTGGAGCATCTAAACTTCTTCAATAAGGTCATCAGCGAGCTACTAGCTATTGATATCATGATCAATGAGAAAGACAAGGCGTTAATACATCTCAGTTTGCTTTCACAATCATACGATCATATCATACCACCATGCTCTACGATAAGAAAACTCTCATCTTGGAGTGGGTCATGACAACTCTGTTATCAAATGAAAGATCAGAAAAAGGCCAAATCAAGAGGAGTATAAAGGATTGGGTTTGGTGGTTACGGAAAGGAAAGGAAGAGGAGAAGGAAAGATATGTCCGAGTTTGTTGAAAGCGTGTCACTTTTGTCACAAAGAAGGTCATTGGAAGAATGACTCTGCAAGCATAGGCAAGAGTGGTTGAAAAAGAAGCGGCAAGCTGCACAGACAGACGTACCAATGAGTGGTGGTGACACTGAAGTATTAATGGCTTCTTACATTGAAGACAATATTTCTCAAGGTAAAAACTGAATATTTGATTCTGGTAGTACTATTTATGTATGTTCCCATAAGGATATGTTCAATTTCTTGGTTGCAAAGGAGGAAGGGACTATCAAAATGGTGGATGGTTCGGCTTGCGAGATCATCGACACTGAGACAGTCATGTTACAGGAAGAGAAGTGACAGTGAGTCCTCTGGAGGTGGTCTGGTATTTTCCGAAGGCACGATACAATCTAATATCTATAGGGATGCTTGACGAAGAAGGACGTCGGATCCAAGTGCAACAAGGCGTCATCACGGTTAGACAAGGAGACAGGGTAATCTTGAAAGGAGAGAAGTATGGAGGGATATACAAACTGAAGGAAGGAAACTCAATTCAATGTGAAATTTCAATGACAAGCTTGAAAGGAAGCTCATCGGGAGGTAGAGCTTCAAGGAAAACTGCGACAGAACGTGAACCGGGTCAAAATGTTGAAGGAAAGAGAAAGGGTGCATTCGGGCGAGCCTGAGATGGCCCAAGATATGGCGGTGAATCAGCCAATGGGCCCGAAGAGAGGGGCAAGAGTTAAGGGCTTAACGGTATGGTTACAATCAAGGAAAGAATCAAGATATAATTTTAAATTTTCAAGATGTTTTGCTAAAGGCTTAAAAATCAAATTAAGATAGAGATTGTTGAAAATTTGCCTTATTTTCAAGAAGAGATAGTAGCCAAAGAAGATCCAATTAAATTGGAGAAAAAAGATGACTTAGAAGAGAATCAAATTCAAAAAATAAGGTGGCAGTCATAGGGCTGTCGACTGCATATAGCACTATTGACAGGCCTTGTCGATAGCAAGTAACAGAGAAGGAAAAAGTTGCAGATTTTTAACAAGCCTGAGAAGGCTGTCGACAACCTAAGGCCAAAATAATAATCCGTTTCTTTTTTAGGCGCGTGCAGGTTTCCTTTTCTTGTGGAGTTCGAATAGGAATTCATTTCTATTCAATGAAGATTTATTTCTAAAGTTTAAAAGATCTAGAATTGTTTTAGATCAAAAAAATCAACTCTTGTAAGGATTGATCAAGTTCTTCAAGCATCTGATGGCCAAGATCACCTCATGTTCAAATAGGATTTATATTGTAAAATCCTATAAATAAAGATTGTAACCCAATATATTGTAACATGCTAAAAATCGAAAAGGTGAAGAGGAAGCCAATAAAGAGAGAGGAAGGTCATGGGGCATAGATAGAAGGTATATTCTTGCAATCTTTTGAGATTCAATGGGAAGGTGAATACTTTTGTGGGAATCAAGAGGAAAATTAGATCTCTTGTTCCAAGTTTATTAATAAAACTCTCTCAAATTCTCTCCCAGTGGACGTAGGTCAAGTTTGGTCCGAACTACGTTAAATCTTTGTGTTCTTTTCTACTTTTTTGTCTTGCTATTTTTAGTTTACTCTACAGTTGTTTTCTTTTGCAAGTATTACATATTGCCATGTTCTGCAACATCGCACACTGTCTTGGATGTGCATAACAATTATTGTCATAATCCGATTGTTGATCTCAACAATTGGTATCATAGCTATCGTGTCACAACACTCTCTCTCCACCTTCACAGCCTCCACATGAGGCCGCGTGTCAATCTCAATGTTTGAGTACTTGAAAGAAGTTTTAATGATTCCTTGAACTTCTCTGTAGGAACTGATTTCTTTAAATTACTTTTGGTTTTTTTACCGTACCAATCGAAGCATCACCTTTCACTATGCTATTATCATCTTGTACATGTTAACTCTGTATGTCGCAGTCCTTTGATGGAAATTTTAACTCTCTTTATCACTTTGACAATTGTACCTTCTCTTGAAAATTTTCATCCTGCAGCTGCCAATACTCTTAGAGAAATCAGATTCTTCTTTAGATATAGGACATGTCTCACATTCATCAAGGTTTGCACTTTTCCATCAAACATCTTCAATTTTATACTGCCAATCCCAATAGTCTTCCATGCCGCATCATTTCCATTAGTATTGTTCCTCCGTTGTAGTCTTTATAGGTGAAAAACCAACTCTTGTTTGGGCACATGTGATAAAAGCAATCAGAGTGAAGGAACCAATCATCGCGGCGTCTACCTTTCATGGAGGGTATCAACACATCGAACAATTCATCTGTCACCTCTGCTATATTGGCTTGGCCTGCAAGCTTCTTCCTGTGCTTAGCTTCTTCTTTCCCTTTTCTCCAACCATGCTTCATCATTTTTGCAGTCTTTCTTTACATGTCCCGGCTGCTTGCAAAAGTAGCATCATTGCCATCGTCTCTTTGATCAGAGGATTCTGATTCTGATCTTGATTTCTTTCCTCCATGCCTTCTTGACCTCCCTCTTTTCTTAGCAACCAAGCCCAATGATGTATATATCCTCCTCTAAATTTGGTCTCTTCAATGTCTTCATAATATCATTACTTAAAAGAGTAGCTTTGACCTCCTCTATCTCAAGTGTTTCTCTTCCATATAATATGGTTCTTACTAAGTGATCGTATGATTGTGGAAAGAAGCAAGAAGTAATAGTGTTTTATCTGTGTCTTCCAATTTAACTTCTATATATAATACATCATTAAGTATTTTGTGTAGCTCACCTAGAGGAGGGGGGAGGTGAATAGGTGACAAGCTAATCTAATACAAAACTAATGTAGAATTAAAACTAATTGTACAAATTAAAACTATTATGTAAACACACAAAGTATAACTAAAGAGTGTAGCCGAATTCCCGGTGAAGGGCTCTGGACTATCTCCTCAAGATTCCTCTAAATTAAGAGTTGAGGTGTCATTATGACTCTCTTGGTTGAATACAAGTGTGAGCAAACAAACAACCCAAGCATAAGTATCAATTTAGCACAAGAAAATATCACGCATTTAAGAGATATGAACAATAAGCACATGCAAGATATAAAGCACAAGCGAGAGAGAGATAAGCAATCGCAAATAAGGGAGATTTGTTTCGAGGTTCGAGTACACTTGCTCTACGTCCCCACCTTCAATACTATAAAAGATTTCCACTAAAATTGATCCCGCAAGATCACTTAGTGTCGCAACACCTACAACGAGCTCCCGCAAGAACTCTTGGACCCGCAAGTCCCTAGATTGTTCCCGCAAAAATAACACACGCGAGCCTGCAAGCTCGCCGAGGCCGCAACCTCTACAACTCCTCAAATTCAAGGGATGAAATACTTGTGATCACTTCTCTTGATCACAAAAATAAACTCTCTCTCACAATAAGAATCCTAGAGAATGAATATAGTAATGGAAAACTCAAGCTTGTGTGAAAAAAACTACATAGATGTTGTGGTAAAAAACTCAAGAAATCTCTTTTGAAAAGTCAAGAAAAACACTTTTGAAAAGCTCTCTTTTTGATATGGAAGTTTACCCCAAAAATTTGTTGAAAATCTTCTGTGGAAGATAGGAAAAACTAGCTTCAAAACACTTCTCAAAATCTTGTGTAAAACTCACCAAAAAAAACCCATATTTATAGGACAAGAAAAACTAGCCATTATGGTTCAAAAACTGGCAAGAATGGCCTGTCGGTCCACTTCCCGGTCGACCGACCAACGGTCAAATTTCTGACCGTTAGAATCTGGCAGTCGACCAGCCGGTCGACCGACCTTAGACTCAAACTGTGCAATAGGTCAACTTTGAGCACCATTTTGAGGTCCGAAATGTTCGAATTTGGAAATACATATATAGGATGAAGTTGCATTTTTTGACCTGTTCTTTCTAATGCAGCTTAAATCAAATCAATATCATTTCGGAGTAGAAAGTTATCAATAAAATATTAAAAGGTGTCAAACTAGAAACTGTAAACTGTTTTCAAAACAAGAACAAACTTCAACCCAATATTTAACATTTTAACATTTGAATTAAAAAATGATTATTGAATAAGAAATGTAGCCCTAAAAGTTATATTTGACATACAATTTAAATCATATTGATTGAATATAAGAATAAAACGTTATGGCTAGAAAACTATAGGGGTGTTGAGCAGATTAGCAGAACGGTCGGCCGCCCGGTCGACTGAGAAAACCCGTGAGCTTTGCAAACTCAATCGGTCGACCGGTCGGTTGGCCGATCTCTACTGTGGTCGATCGGTCGGTCGACCGAGCTCAAGTCACATGGGCTTGTGCACGTCTTGTGCACGTCGGTCGTCCGAGCCTTACTTTGGTCGACCGGTCGGTCGACCACCAGCAGCCCAAAAAACAGTTTTAAAAACTTTTTAAAATACATCTTAAATTTCATAAAATCTCCATAAAATTCAAAAAATTAAATTCATTGAAATACTTTAAAGTACAAATGTGTGATCAAAAATCAACACATATTACAAACATGTGAACTATTTTTTTTTTTGAGTTATAGAATTTAAAGCTTATAACAAAAACTGTATTTTTTGAAAATTAAACTTTTTTTTTGTGTGGGTGTGGGTGTGTGTGTGTAAGCTTGAGCAATGCACAACTAATCTATCCTTTATATTTTATCTAATACAAAAATCTTAACACTTACAAACATTAGGCACAAGTCTTCTCTTGAAAATCTTCTTCTCCAAGTAGACTTGATTCAAACGTGATCCATGAGCTAGACTCCTTTGAGTACTTGATACCATCTTTGAAGCGCGAGCTCTTGAATCAACACGTGCTAACTTCAAAACTTGACTTCGAATCTTTCGTTGAAGCTAAACACCGACTAAGATCTTGATCAAATATCTGAAACTTATTAAATACAAGATCATTAGTACAATAAATACATGAGTTAATCATCATCAAAACTAGAATGATGAGCATTGGGCCAACATTTTGTTGAAGATATTCGTGTGTTCAAGGATGAGTGTACCTTCTTTCATGCGGAGGTTGTTGAGTTGCTTCTTGAGATAAATCTTGTTATACAAACTTTTCGTCATATAAAAGCTTTCCAATTTCAACCATAATCTGACCGTGAAGTCTCATCCATGACATTATACAACACCTCATCCGCCAAGAATAGCTTGATGGTGCCCTCCAGCTTAATATTCATATCGCCATGGGGTTTACTTTCTTTGTCGTGCAGTACCTTGAGCAATCCTGTCTCTTGCTAGAAGCACCTTTACCCTTCTTTGCCATAAGAAAAAAACTTTTCTTCACCATTAAATTTCTCCACCTCGAACTTTATTGCCATCGTCATCTTATTCACCATAAATTCAAAACTCTGAACTTCTCATGAGCAAATCTACGATCTCCTTATAATCAGCTTCTTAAACAGAGTTTTCAAAGTTATCATGAAAGTTCTGCCCAAATACTCTAGTTTCAAATCAAGAGCTGAACCTAGGACTTGAATGCTCAAATTTCAAACCTTGCCATCTAAGCTAGCAATCGAGCAGATATGTTATCTGGACAACAATAACTTTGTTACACTAAAAGGTATATTGTGTAAAAATATCAAATCATATTAATGCATTTGGCAGATCCAGATTAAGGATCACTTTGTCCCTTTAATTTATGAAATTAATTTATTAGCGTAATTAAAAAGCAAGTAGAAAAATTTAGTCTTCTACTTTCCCCTGATTCAATAAGCTTTATTTGAAAAGAAAAAAAAAAAAATATGTTAAACTACTAAAATATTTTTTAGTTGTCTCTTATTGCCTTCAATTTAACACTTGCCCTTTTTCCTTCTCTTGTATATTCAATGAATCCCGCCTACTTTAATCCTATTCATCTTCTCCTTGTGTCACAAAAACACCTTGCTTCTCTTTGATTATGTGGCTTTTTACCACATGCAAGAGAGGACGGTCCATTCATTCCCGCGATTTCAAGTCAATTACCTCAAGACTATAGATCTAAGCAAACTCATTAATTTTAGTTGCCCATTTTGGCTAATTGATGCATGATCCATAAAACTCATGTAAATGTCCCTTTTTAGGCATGTAGATCTTCAAGCAGTGGGTCTTCATCGCATTCCAATGGAGGGGGGGGTAGTTTGGTCATTTTTTAAATTTTGACGGGCTTAATCACTTTGGTGGGTGCCTTCATCAAATTGATGGGTGGCAATGTCCGCTCCCCTCTTGTATCCAGTATAGGGGTGCCACTAGATACGGATTATCTGCGAATATCCGCATCCGAATCCTCCTCCAATCCGGATACGGATATCATTTTTTCACATCCGTCAATATTCGTATCCGTATCCGTATCCGAAAGGTAGGTGCGGATACGGATATGATAAAAGTAATATCTTATTCGTATCCGATCCGATATCCGAATGTTGCGTGCTTCATAATGATATCGGTATGCAGAAGACTATTCTTCAATGGAATAAGACATTAAATTTTAATATTTTGAGTTGGTGAAAAAGTAATAGTGGAAAGTATTCAGTATAGGGGTGCCACTGGATACGGATTATCTGCGAATATCCGCATCCGAATCCTCCTCCAATCCGGATACGGATATCATTTTTCACATCGTCAATATTCGTATCCGTATCCGTATCCGAAAGGTAGGTGCGGATACGGATATGATAAAAGTAATATCTTATTCGTATCCGATCCGATATCCGAATGTTGCGTGCTTCATAATGATATCGGTATGCAGAAGACTATTCTTCAATGGAATAAGACATTAAATTTTAATATTTTGAGTTGGTGAAAAAGTAATAGTGGAAAGTATTCGATTCTTGCAAGAGCACCACAATGTATTTTGAGTATTTCGACATCAATCATGGCACCTGAATCTGCATTTAGCACCGGAGGACGTGTAATCTATGTTATAGAAGTCAAATGACAATGAATACGATGAATGTATTGATATGTACACAATAATATCATAGTATGTATCACATTTAATATTATAGTAGATGAGATAAAAAATAATATAAGTATTTCTGTTTAATTTATCTTTAACCATATCCATTTTTAACATATCCGATTAGTATCCGCATCCGATCCGCTAATATCGATTTATATCAGATATCCGATTTTGGCGGATACGGATATCATTTTTTCACATCCGCCAATATCCGTATCCGTATCCGAAGTTTGAGTGCGGATATGAATATGATAGAGATAATATCCGATCCGTATCCGATCCGATGGCACCCCTAATCCAGTAGCAAGAGTCCCTTGTATCCAGTAGCAAGAGTCACTACGTCGGTTTGTATGAGTGAGGTCTCACCATCAACGATTACACCATTGTTACAGAAGCAAAATGTTTGCGATTCTTTAGGATGATACTTGCTTCATCAACTTTATCATAGATTTTTTCTGATAGTAATGAGATTTAAACAAGGGGATATTCATAGAAGGAACTGTGTTCTGGAACCAGTGGCGTACAAGGGGCAAGGGGCACGTGAACCCCCGGTCCCGCCCCAAAAGTACTCTCGGCCCTTGATTTGTGCCGGCGTCCTCGCCAAAAAAATACTTTATTTCTTTTAAGAGATGTTGACAGCCAATGACACACTCAATCTATTATTTGTTTACTCTCTCCTCCCCCGGTCTTTGAAATCCTGGTTCATCCATTGTATGGAACCATTTCATATCTTTTAAAGGGTTTGTTCACTTGAAGTGGCTCTTGATGAATTTGGAGATTACCCATGAGTGTAAGCTCAACATTATACCTGCTAGCATTTTGGTGCCTCATATTTATTAGAGAAAAATTCAGATTCAGATAGAGGTATTACAAGCTTCAGAAATTAAGAACGGATAGGTGTGCACAGTTTATGCACATGCTAATCGACTAATAACCATGGGTAGTCGACTCATGAAGACTAGTTGAGTAATGGCATCTCAGGATTCGACTGATATGGCGCAACAGAGAGTGAGTACATCTCAGTAGTCGACTATATAGACGACTAATAAGCAAGATTAGTCGACTAATAAGTTGGACTAGTTGACTAATCGTTGTGCTGTCAGTTTTTTTTTTTACGGATTTGATTACTGTTTGAGTTCTACTCGAGTTTCCCGTTCTTCTGAGACAACGTTGTTCCTATTGATGGAGTCTGTGTTGGATTTGAATGATTCTAAGAGTCTATATATACCCCTTGGGATGATCTTTGAATGCAAGTCAAGTACAAATCTTGTTTCTACCATTGAGAGTTTGAGAGAGAGAATTCTTTTACTCTTGTTATTTTTTTTCTCTGTTTCAATAAAATTTCTCTCCTCTTCCTTGTGAACGTAGGCATTCTTTTCGAACCACGTAGATATGTGTGTTCTTGTATTTGTGGTGATTAGTCTAATTGTTTGCTAGTGGTAGATCGTTTTACGCTTCTGTTGTCGAATTCCTCGATGTTTTCTCTTGTGTGTGTCGATATTTCACAAAAAGTGGTATTAGGGCAAGTGTCCATGAGGTTCAAAACAACACAACAAGTTAGAAGGTGTAAAGTAAGAAAGAGAATCAATAGACAAAGAAGAATAAGAAGATTTGACGTTCTAAACTTATTCTTCAAATTTTCACAATCAACGTACTCGGAAAAGAATGTTATGATCAGAAATGTTAAATTGTATATAACTATATTGAATGATAAGAACTAAGCTGTTACCAGCGGTGACAATAGAGAAGACAATAAGCTCAATAAAAATCCTCACCAGGCTTATGAACAAGTAGCTCTGAGAAGTGATTGCAGTAAAAGAAACCAAGAGGCATCCCAAGCGGCAAATTCTGAATATTCCACCGTTTTGTCTGACATATTAGTGTACATGGGTACTCAGGTCCTATGAACACTGAAAAACACTAGAGATGATAAAGAATGTAATTCTTAATTATTATATTTGTTTGTTAAGATAAAACCAGAGCATTTGTAAATACAAGTAGACCTCAAATACATATGATAGATATCAATTCTGGCTACTCATGCTGACACCAACAAGAGAATTCACTGGATCAGTGTACTTACCATTTGCTTAGCACACTCTGCTGCAATATCTAATACAGACTTCAGGTATCCAACAACTGCAACTTTTCTTCCTTTCATTAACTGTGCCATACTGGCACAATCCTTGGAATGAATCACTAGTCAGCTAAACACATCAGGGCTTTTTTTCACCAGGAAAGTGGGAATTATTGGGTTGCTACTAAACAATCCAATGCAAAGGGTTAAGAACTCAAACTAATGGACCTGAACAGACAATAAAATAACCATTCCATTCCATAGCTTAAGTTACTCGGTTACGATCCAAAAATAATGTACAAATGATTTATCAATGCCTTGAAGCAAAATAAGCAATTAAGAAATAAAAAAAATAGGCTAATATTCGAATACAAAAGTGTTGATTATGTTTGAATAGAGATTGATGCTCTTAATAAAAAATTTTTTAGTGGTGAATTACAAACATTCTTCCAGGGGAACGTTGGTGAAGATCTAGCCTTTATAATCTGTAATGTTTGATGGTTGACTCTGATTTTGAGAAACTTTTCTTAATATTTTATAAACTTTTGTTTTTTGTTGTACGATCAGTTTTATACACGTTTAGTGTTGTACCAGCGAGCTTCTAATGTAAGAGATGACAAGTGTAAAGAGAGATTAAAGAAACAGCAATATAAGCTAAAAGAAATAAAAAAAAGGTACGTGGTCAGTCAATGTAACCTACATCCGCGGGAGAAGACAATAAGAGAAATCTACTAATCAAAAAGAGAGAATAAAACAGAGATTACAACTCTAATCTCACTCACTGAAGCCCAATGAAACTCAACTCATTAGAACTTAACAAAAGAAAGATAAATGGTAAGAGAAAGGAGAGGATAATACAATATTTAGTAACTCTCTCGTTCTCACTTTCTTGCCTTGAAATCTCATGCAATGTAATGCTTATTTATAGGCAAAATTCTGAACCCCTTCATCACTTCATCCCACGCATACATCAAAATTATAGGGTGACTGAATTTATTTCATTAGGGTGGCTAAGATCTTCATAGGGTGGCTATTGATAACTTTTAGGGTGGCTAGAGATTTCATAAGGTGGCTAATTGATTTTAAGAAAAAGTCTACAAAGATGGTTTGGTTTGTTTTTATTCATTAAATAAATATCAACAAATCTCCACCTTATATTGAATGAATAACAAATCTCTTCACCTTAACTTGAATTATATCAAGTGTCCTTGGATTCTTACTGTCTTCTCTAACCTCGACAGGCTCAAACTCCACCACTTTGAACATCAAGCAATTCGAGATAGTACTTGAACTTGCGCGAAGGTACGGACTTTGTCATCATATCTGCTGGATTATTTGCGGTACCAATTTTCTTAATTTTGATGACTTTAATTTCTCGAATAAAGTGATACCTGACATCAATGTGTTTGATTCTCTTATGATACATCTGGTGCTTCGTCAGATATATAGCACTCTTATTGTCACAAAATACCGTAGTTAATCCTTAGTGTAAGCCGAGATCTTCAACCAAGCCTCTTAACTAAATAACTTCTTTTCTGTCTCTATAACTGCTATATACTCTGCCTCCGTAGTAGACAAAACAACTGTCGACTATAAAGTCACCTTCCAACTAATGACACTACCTGAAAGAGTGAAAGTATAACCTGTCAGAAATCTTCTTCTACCCAAATCGCCTGCAAAATCTGAATCTGAATATCCAGCAATTTTCCAATCATAATTTTTCCTGTCAAAACACATGCTAATATTAGTAGATCTTTTAAATATCGCAAATTCTATCTCACTGCCTGCAATGGCCTTTTCCTGGCCTGTCCATATATTGACTTACGATATTGACTGCATGAGAAATGTCCCGGTCGAGTGCACACCATAACATACATAATGCTTCCAACTGCATTGACATAGGAAAACATGAGACATATACTTCTCCTCTTCATCAGTTTGAGGAGACAAATCGCTGAAAGTCAAAAATGAGCAGCAAGTGAAGTTTTCACAGATTTGGCATCAAGTATGCCAAATCTCTCCAACACCTTCTTGATGTATTTCTTCTGAATATGGAACAATTTTCCTTCTTGCCTATTCATGTGAATTTTCATTCTCAAAATCTTTTCGTTGCTCCCAAATCTTTCATCTCAAACTCTTATTTGAGTTGAGCTTTCAACTTATCAACTTCAGACATGTCTTTAGCTGCAATCAATGTCATCAACATATAAAAGAAAATATACAAAAGAACTATCATTAAGCTTCCGAGGATAAAAACACCTATCATATTTACTCCTAGAGTAACTATGCTCAATCATGAAAGTATCAAATCTCAAATACTATTGCTTAGGTGACTGCTTCAAACCATAAAAAGATTTCTTTAGCCTGCACACATGATCTTCTTTGCTTCAGTAACGAATCCTTTGCTTGATGTATAAAGATTTACTCCTCAAGCTCGTCAGGAAGAAAGGTGTTTTCACATCAAGTTGTTCGAGCTCTAGATCGAAACAAGTAACCATGGCTAGCAACACGCGAATAGAGTTGTACTTCACAACTGGAGAGAATACTTCATTGAAGTCGACACCCTCTATTTGACTGTAGCCTTTGGCTACCAAACGTGCTTTGTATCTTACAGACTCAGCACCAGGAATTCCTTCTTTCTTCTTAAAGACCTATTTGCAGCCAATAATTTTTCGCCCCCTGGGTGGCTTCACTAACTTCCATGTTTCGTTCTTGTGAAGAAATTCTATCTCTTCAGTCATAGCAACATTCCATTCTGCAGCTCATCATCAAACTGATGCCTCATTGTAGGTGGAAGACTCTGAATCTCAATGGATTATGTCTGGAATCTCAATGGATTATGTCACACTTAAAGTATAAGGGACCATATATGATAGGTGTATTGCTTAGGTGGACGGATTTGCCTTCTTACTCTCCCGGGTGGCAATGCTGCTGTACTGTTGCTCTTGCAGTGTATCATCACCCAAAGTTGAACCTTGAGTATCATCGACTGGTTCAACGCGTGTGCTATCCTGCACTCCTTCTGTAACTTTGCTCTCAAGCTCCACCTGCTGTCTTGCTTCCTCTCCTGAACCTGTAATATCAATAACAGACTCCTTTCTTGGTTGAAGCATATAATTTTCATCAAAATAGTATCCTTACTAATAACAAATTAGGTGACTTAGGATCAGGACACCACAAAACTGTTTCCCTTCACCTCAGTAGCATAATCAAGAAATATAGCTTCTTTGCCCTAGGTTCAAGCTTACCATCATTTATATGAAAATAAGTAAGGCACCAAAAATACTCATAAATGAGAGTAATTAGCAGAGGTACCAGACCATTACCTTTTCAGGAGTCTTTAAATCAATAGCTGTAAAAGGAGAACGATTTACCAAATAGCAAGCTATATTTACTACTCGGCCCAAAAGTATTTTGACAAACCAGCATTAGAGAGCATTGATTGGTCACTAATGTTGCATATTTAGTATCATATTTCCATACTATTATAGAATAAAATCTGCATTGTCCTAATTAAATATTTAATTTATTTGCAGGCCCATTCCTTAAGGAAGATGAAGAGAAATGAGCCCAAAAGCCCACCAAATCTGAATTAAATTAGAATTAATTCGAGCTCAGCGAATCAGGGCAAAATCAAGAGGTTGAAAAACGGTTGAGAAGAATCCTCTCAGAATCGATCGGTTAAAGCCAAGAATCAAAGGCCATTTCGTCACAATCCTGGACTCAAATGAGAAAATCAACTGAAGATAAATGCAGAAGGAAATATCAGGGAGACCCACCAATAGGGTGTGGCTACCTGGCCACACCCTGGCCGCGAAAACGCGGCCAAAGCCGCGTTTCCGCGGCTTGGTTAAGGAGTTAGGGGAGCGTTTGCTTCCCCACTCTTCCCGGGATCCTATAGGTTGGGTTTGTGCCTATAAAAAGCCAGTATTTGCACTGAAAATGGGACGATCATGCAGAGATAGGATTTAGCCTAGTTTTTCATTTTGTAGTATAGGTTTTGTTTTCTTTTTATGTAACTTTAATTTGTATGTAAGCTTAGGTTAGATGAAGATTTATGTAAGTAAGAAAGAGAGGCTTATATTGAGAGTGACACGATGTACCCTCCTCCTTTCTTCCATTGTTTCTGCAAGCAATAAAGCTTGCAAGTGAATCCAGAAGTATAAGTATAACGATGTGTCTGAGTGCCAACGATACTTCATGAAGATATTCTCCTCCTCAAAATCCGTATCACTTCATTCTTGCGCGGCTTGCTTGATGATATAATGCGAACGGGGACTGAGCTCGATCCTATGACATGCGTTGAACGCCTCGAAGCAGATAGAACATGCAAGGGTTCCAGGTAAGTCATCAACCAAATTAGGTAAGTATTTCTTCAATCTTTTTCTTTTCTTTTATTTCTTTAGTATAGATCACCACATCCTCCAAATCTTCATCATTTCATTTCCAATTCATTTGTACATAGTCACTTTATGATTCTCTCCACCTTCTCATTCTACGTTTCTTTCTAACTTTAACATAACTCGTTTTCATTTTCATTTCTTAAAACAAAGAAGAACTTCATTTTTCTTCATAAAGATTTCAATAAAAAACCTTGAAACTCTTCCATCGCAAACCCTCTTGTGGATCACGACCCGCATAGCCACTTGCTATAGCGATAAGAATTGAGCACTTGCACATGTTTATTTAAAGTATGAAATTCTGTATTTTTGTGCAGGTTCAAGCTACAATCAAATTTTTGGCGCCGTTGCCGGGGAGGGGGTAACGTTTTATGAAATCTGATTTTTTTAATTTTTAGAACTAAAAACGAATTTTCTTCTTTGTTGCAGGTATAGGGCAAGCAAAGCAGGAAAAAAGGATTGCAGAAACATACAAAGTGGTCTGGGCCCCAGAAAATAGAGACGAGAGAGTACCCTCTGAATTGCTGCGTTGCTCGGCTTTTAGCCGCGTTTTCGCGGCAAGGAAGAGTTCACTATTAACTGTCTTTTTGCAAGGCTGCTAGCTTTACAAAAAATTAGAGTTTCTGTAAACTTTATTTCTTATATGCCATCACATAAGCTTGCTAATAAACAACAGTAAAATACTTGTTGAAAAAGATAAAAAAATGATTAAACGTTTGCATTTTAGGCACGTGTCTTTCAATTCATTTATTTGTTACTGAAGAGTGCTGGAGTAAGGTGCGTTCGCATTACATTTAGAATAGGACTCATCTCTGGTTGATTTAATCGCTTTGAGTGAATCTTATTTACATATCTTGTACACTTGCAAAAACTGATCTTAAGGGCACCACCCCATAACAAGATAAGGTGGGGATTTAACACCCTTCTTGGCCCAAAATCAGATTTCAAGCACTCACTAACCTGAGCCTAACTAAAAATGAGTAGACGTGGCCCTAGGGACATCTCGGACTCAATTAGGAGAATTATCCTAAGGGGGAAAGTTGTGGAATTTGACTCCTGCCAAATCAGTGTCTAGGAAAGGGATTAGGGGTCGAAAGCCGAAGGTTGGTGGTTATTTAATTAAGGAACGTTTTTGACGGAAACCTCCCACCAATCTTGCCCTGACCTAGCTGATTAGCTTGTGGTCAAAGTCTGCATTAGACTCCCGTGGACAGTCTAATCAGTAAGGAGTCATCTAGGTCATAGGTCTACCCTAATTTAGGTTAGAATTTTTTCTTTTTTGTTTGCTTATTTGTTTGTTTTTGTTTGTGTTTATTGTGTGATATGGCTTATAATAATAATTTTTTCCAATTTAATAGTAATCCATATTACACACTGACTTCATTTTCGGATATTACCACCCGGCATATCATAACTTTAACCAACCTAGTGTGTCGGATGGTCTTATCTGAATCAATATAACCTATGTCCCCAATCTTATAACCATAATTTCCATGATAATTTCAACTCTTCACAGAGTCAATGGGGATTCACCTCCCCGAGTCTAATTTTCAACCCACTTGTCCTCCTTCTCCACCTAGTCCAAAATATTTTTAAGATTCATACTCAGTTCCACCAGTCCAAAATAGGGAAACTATCAATTTTGAAATGAGTATGCGTGAGTCCAAAAAAAATCTCAAAATCTGATGGACTCACAATTTCACCACCAATTCAAAAAACAACACTTCATCTTTTCAACAAGACGATGAACCCATCAACTATGAAAAGATGCTTGAAGCCATGACTCAGGCTCAAAACGCTCGTAATCGTGACATAGATATGATGGTCCAATCTCTACGTTCTCACCGTTTGACCAGTTCTGATATCCTAACCATTCTCTTAGAGCCGAAGAGTCATGTTGTTTTGAAAAATCAAGGTTCCATTTCAGAACAATCATTTGAACTTGCCCAAACTCTAAATCTGAAAATAATATTGACAGTTTGGCAAGTTATCTTTTCCCTGAAATCGAACTTGAAAATGAATATGATCATGAACCTCAACTTAGTGATTCAATTTTACTTCCTGATTCAATAATGACTCCGGTGTCTTCACCTGATTTTCAATCTTTTCCCGAGTCAACATTGGATCCTGTGCCAATTTATCATGAATTGAATCACCCCATTTTTTGATGATCATATGGAACTTGACCAATTTTACACTTTTGAAAATGCTATGATAAATGGCAGTTCTCATTTTTATGACATTGAACTCAATGAGAAATATGACTAGATTCTCAAATCTGTGATCCAGTTCAAATTCCCAAATCAATAC
>JAVJIF010011221.1:0-95329 GCA_038442645.1 Agave tequilana | reverse complement strand
CTACTACTTTCCCACAAGCTTACATAGAGCAGGTGAATGAAAAAAGATTACACTCATTATTTCTCACACTGCTGACAGGGAAGAATTCGAGCCCCTTTTACTTGTTTCCTCTTTGTTCTCAATTTTTCTTCTCACGGAATTCTCTTTGAAAATGGTGAATTTTGTGTTGGCATTGCAGTTGGAGGACTCCACGAATCAGGAGTTGAGTCAGCAGATTAACTGTCAAATCTCCTTCCAAAATTCTCTGCAACGCTGTCAACATTCAGCTCAGGGTAAGGCCTCTCTCTCTCTTGTTACTTGTTACTCTCTCACTTCATATTGAAAGGACTGTTGGAATACTTTGTCTCGTTCTTGATCCGACGTTGGCAGTCCCGGACCAAGCTTTGAAATAAAAAAAATAGCTTAATTTTTTATTCGGGGTTGTCAACTTAGAACGGCGGACCAAGAAAATAAAGTTAAAAAAAAAACACTCGGGTTGCTTCTCATGGACTAAAAGTTGACAATCACCGTGAAGCTTACCAACATGGTCTGTTAGAGGTCGGGTTTTGGAAATAAATTTGAGATAGATTGATTTTTGAAATTAAAATTTAAAAGTATTTATTCAAAAATTGCCAATATATTTCTAAGAAATTCCAATTTCATTTTTTAGTCCTCCTCCTTTCAATTTGTTAGAGTTTCTTTTTACAAAGAAAAAAAGCTGTAAAAAATTCCATAAAACCACCAAAGGTCTTAGTTTCATCTCTTTCTTCCTTTTTGCTTCAAAAATTCTAAAAGTTTACTTTTCTAGAAAATTTGTCACCATATACTATATTTGATTTTCTTGTTCTCTCTTTCAAAAAATCCAAAATTTCTAAACAATCTCATTTCCATTTCCTTTTTTTAAGGAAAAAAAGTTTTAGAAATTTACATATGTGATTCTTTTCTTTTCAGTGTATGAATTTTAAAAATTATCTAGATGTATCCCAATTTCATCTTTTGTTCCGCCGTTGAAAATTATAAAAATATTTCTTTTCGTAGAGGAAAAAAATATTAAAATTAAATCCCAAATATAAATTTCTTTTTTTGTCTCCTCTAAAAATTCCTAAGATTTATATATAACACAATTTCATCTCCTTCATCTTCAATTTTTTTTTTTTGAAAAAACCACAAATTTCATTTCCTTGTAGCACTTTTTAAAATCTCAAATATTTTCGCAGGAAAAACCAAATTTCATCTCCCTGTGGTTTATCTCTAAATGAATATATCCAGACCAACCACCTGAAATTTGGTCTGTAACTAGCTAATCTAATGGGTGTTTTGTTAAACAAGGACATGATTTAAAAATAACAAGATAGGATTTGGGATGTTTCTAATCTTACAATCAAAGACACTTACTGATCCCAAGCATTCATAAAGGATGGCAAATGTTTGTTGACTTTTCTAGTACTTCGTAGAATATGGTGTTGGTTTTTTCCTTCATGCGTGAAAAGATCATCCTGGATCACCCTGTAACTTTCAAATAGAACATGTTGATTCCTACATGCCTGTTTATATTTGTTCATGTAAGGCCCCTGCCAACTTTCCATGCATACGAGGTGTTTTGTTCATATGCTGAGACATTGTTAGGCATGCAGTGTGTTAATGAAGTAGGAAAGGAGACAATGAAAATTTCGTTTTCAAGCAGTTAGGACCTAGGAGAACGAGAAAACGTCGAGCGTTAGAAAGTTCATGAAAGATGACACAGGTTTGTCACTGGCACCACTAAGAGACCAAAATGGGTTTGATGGACCACTAATGTGTTTGGTGATCTGGAGACGTGACGGAACTCAGAGATGAGATGAGAAGGGTATTATTTCAATATTTTTGTTCAGTCGGCTGGAAAGCCTTTGTTTCTCTTGTGACATATATAGGAACTCTTTTTGTTTCTATTTGGCATATATCAATCGATGATCTTTAAAGATAATGTCACATCTCATGAAATTGTGAGGTGGATTTCTAAGTTTATCTTTTCCATTTTCATTAAAAGAAACATGTTACATGATCTACTAGTTTGAAAGTTTGAACGGATTTGGGACTGGTAATGCTGAATGTTTTCAAGATTTGTGAAAGTATTATTTTGAACAACTTATACAAATAGAGATGTCATGCAACAATTAACCAGTCTTGTGGAATTAATTTTGTGAGACACAATACTGAGTTTTGGGTAGAGGAAATCCAGAGTAAGACAGTGATAACTGACAAGGGCTGGGAAGTTTGTAATGTGTCTTATTAGTGTGTTTTATTGCATAGATCGTGGACAAGGTAGCGGGGGAGAGCATAGCACATATATGTTTCAATTAGCTGCAGTGCAAGGAGTCTAGAAAAACTTCTCAAGATACAACTTTGTCACAGGGATTTTGGGTGATCGTGTTAGATTCCAGAGAACCATAACAGGGTCCTCTTGAATGAAAAAAATCTAGTATTGGACTGTTAAGGGTTGGATTGGGACACATTTGAATCTATTAAAAGTTGTTTTGCTTTTAAAGTATTACTTTAAGCTTGGCACTGTTTTATGGTCTCATGTGTCCTAATGCTCTTCTGATTTTTAAGTTTATGTGGTATGTAGCATTCTTTTCCTATAGAAAGTAAGTATATGATCTGCTGGATATGTCTCCAGCATAAACCTGGTATCGTATTCGTGTTAGGCTATGATATGCTGGACACGTCTCCCTTATAAAACTTCGCTTGCCATTTGCGTTAGATTATGATTTGCCAGGTATGTCTCCCTCCTAAAGTTGGGGGCTTTGTGTAGTTGTTCAAAAGACTTCACAATTTGATTACATGTTGAACTTTTTGAGTGTCAGACGGAGAGTAGAGTATGACTGTCTTAATGCTTCAAATAACTTACAAATCACATAGCACTCAATATAATTAAGATCTATTGGAGATTTAATTTGAAACTAAATATAAGCAACTATTGTAAAATCATATGGGCATTGAAGCAACAGATTTTGTTATCTCAGACCCTTTAGTAATATTATGATTTTAACAAAGACTAAGTTGATGATGGGCTTAATACCTTAATGCATTCCAGTTTACTTTTAGTTTCGCTGTTTCACTTTACGAGTGAACATGAGTAAGCAAGCAAAGACAGATCACGCAGTAATAAATAAGACAATTTGACTCTGTTCTTTCTTCTTCCAAGCATGCACATGAAAAAAGGCCGTATTAGCTCCACACAGTAATGTGAGATACCTGCAATAACTGATTTCATTGGCAATTTTAATCTATGCTGTTAGATATTGGATGTGAACCATCAGTATTGTTCCCGGCAAAGATCGTGGATGCATTAAACAAAGAAAAAACAGGTGGGTACAGCTCTTCAATGTGCCTAATTCATCCCTTGGCATTTGTCACATCTTACTCGTACTCAAGGATGGATCTTGGTTTCTTTGGTTTTTTGTGGTGGAATCTGACTTGCTTTTTGAGCATATCCATCTCTCAGAGTTTGCAATAAACATGCATACATCTCAAAATATTTCAAATTTGCATATTTTTTCCAATCACAAACCTCTGATCCCAAGTTCCAGCCAGCTATACCTAGGTTTTTTGGGCTCTGTTAATTAAGAAAATTAACATTATATGCATCATATGCTAATCAAATGGTTTCTATTTTTCAAAGTCTTTTCTATATCCAGGATTTGGATTTTTGTTTTTTCTTGGTGCGAGTTGACCCAAACAAATTTTTTAATGCACTGCCAAACACGTTCATTGCAGAGTTTCTTCACCATATACATGGAGCTAATTTGCGTTTTCTCAGACTGGTTCAGTAGAAAATCAGGAGAAATTTCACAGTTGAGGTACTAGTTCCATAATTTAGATTTCTAATATTTATAAAACTAATGGAATGTGACGGGAATGAATGCCGATTTTGAAGTTTTCAGGGCATATAAGCTACTTACATTTAGAAGCAAGAGTATGAATATGGAGGGCTCTAGCAAGATAGAAGGGGAACTACTTTTGTTTCTAAAATTTGATGAACCGGCATTCTAGATCACTTGTCAGCTTCGAGATATGTTTAAGTTTGAATTTTTGACTTCTATCGTGTATTCCTCTGAGTTTCTTGGTTTTATTGAAAGTTCTCTCTTGTCCATTGTCATGTTGCTTTGTAATTTGCATTGACTAGTTGAGCATGTTGATTCACGAGGTATATCCGGTTGTAAATTTGTTAAAGTTGCTCTCAGTTACAGTCGTGTTTCATAGCCAGCCTTCATTTTGAGAGACATTACATCCTGTTGTGCGCGAAGTGCAACAACCAACGAAGAATCTAAGCAACAGAGAGATGCAGAAGTAAATAGTACCCAGGAGACAAGAATAAATAAACGAGAGAGAAAGTAAAAAAATAATATTTAACGAGGTTTGACAATTTGCCTACGTCTTCGGAAAAAGGGGGAGAGATTTATTGATTCAACAATCACGTACAAGTTTTTCCTTGCATACAATTTATGAGGGCTCTACCCTTTTATTTATAGCCAGAGAGTCCCGGGGTTTTAGGAAATCCAATTGTATTTAACTCCAATTCAGAAACGAAGTCTAAATTCGAATAGGAGAAGCAGCCGCATGTCGGCCGACCGGGTGGTCGCCCGACCCATACTTTCGGCCGACCGATCGGTCGACCGAACCCAACAGAGAGTTGGGCATGCCAGTCGACCAACCGTGCCAGTCGACCGTTCTTCTTGCTACAGTCGACCGGGCTGCGCCTGTGCACGTTGTGCACGCCGGTCGACCTGCCCCTGTTCTGGCATGCTGCAAACTACGGTCTCGCTCATTCTGAATTCCAATCTCTGTGTTATCTCTTCCAATGAGTTTAAAAAACTCTCTCGATATATTTTATCTCCTCTTATCTTCTCTCTCTCTATAATTCTCCATCTCGGTGAAGATTTTTCAAATCTGAGTCGAATTCCAATGAACACTTGGCAAAGTCGACACACGATCTCGGCTTGAGCGCTCCGGACGAAATCGACACACTATTTCAGCTAAATTGACACACGATCTCGATTTGGCTAAACGGACGAAACCGGTTCCAAACGGATCGCCAACACACTTACAATTGATTTCAAATGATCACATCAGATCCAAAGATTCCGAATTTTAGCTCAGCTATCCAAACAGAATGCACCATATATGCCAGCACTTCACCGAAGAGAATCAACACCATATGGGCCGACCAACGAACGTGTCTACAATTCAGAACTGAATGGAACATCATTCCAAATGACCTCAAGAAGAACCCAATATGAGCCAACACTGACTCTCCAACTGACTGGCACTCCAGTCCACATATCTTCAAGACGGTCTAACTAAATCTGAGTAGAGCACACCAAATACCAATATCGGCTTAACAAACTGGATGCACAACCCCTTTATGCAAGCTCAACTATCTTCTCACCGGAAGATCAAATGTTTATCAAGATCACAACACTTCACCTCTACGTGAAATCTAACTCTTTACCTCTACGTGAAGTTCAAATCAGCTTTCGCTGCCAATTTTTGAGAACCCAAATACATCAAATAGCTTCATATGGGTTGCATCACCAAATGTGGCTGCGCCTATGTGGCTGCCTACGTACCTTGCCCAAGAGATCAAGTCATCCGTAGTTTTTTCAAACGAACTCCACCGAGCTCAAACAACTGAAAGGATATGGCGCAACTCTTTACAATGTGTAAGCATATCAGTGGGATTATTCTTTTGTATTAACCTTTTGTAGCTCAATATCACCTTCATCAAGAATCTCCCCAACAAAGTGGAACCTGACGTCAATGTGCTTCGTCCATGCATGATGCACCTGGTTCTTCGCCAAATAAATAGCATTCATGTTATCACAGTTGATCTTCAACAGATCCTGATCAATTCCCAAGTCATCGAGCAACCCTTGAAACTATATTGCCTCCTTCATAGCCTCTGTCATGGCCATGTACTCGGACTCTATAGTAGGCAATGCAATGGTAGATTGTAGAATATAGCGCCAATTTATCGGTGCTTGGAACAATGTAAACACATACCCCGTTATAGAACGGTGTTTGTCGAGATCTCCTATATAGTCGGAGTCAACATATCAGATACACTCCTGCTTACCTGTGGAATCCTTTTCGAATACCAAACCAACGTCTATGGTACCCTTAATGTACCATACAACCCATTTTATTGCCTCCCAATGACTCTTACCTGGATCATCCATGTATCTGTTGATCATCGAGACCACTTGTGACAAATCTGACATTGTACACACTATTGCATACATTAAACTACCAACTGCGCTAGCATACGGCAAGTGAGTCATATACTCACGTTCTTCAAGAGTAATAGGAGACTTGGTGGCTTTTAATTTAAAATGAGGAGTTAATGGTGTACTTACAGATTTCATATCACTGTCGACGTTGAATCTCTGAAGTACCTTCTGTAAATACCCCTTCTGTGTTAAGCTAACCTTGTCGCTCATTCAGTCTGGCTCAATCTCCATGCCTTACACTTTCTTCACTTCACTAAGATCCTTTATCTCGAATTCAGAAGACAAGTCTTTCTTCAATTTATCAATTGCGGATCTGCTCTTAGAAGTGATAAGCAAATCATCTACATACAACTATAGATAGATGTACTCTCCTCCAGATAGTTTATTGTAATACACACATGGGTCACAATGGCTGCGTGTGTACTTTTTACCTCTTATGAATTTGTCGAAACACTTGTACCACTGCTTAGGAGATTGCTTCAATTCATACAACGATTTCTTCAGCTTGCAAACCATATTCTCCTTTCCTACAGTTTAGAACCCCATCGGCTGAGACATATAGATCTTCTCATCAAGATCGCCATGGAGAAAGGTGGTCTTCACATCGAGCTAGTCAAGGTCCAGCTCATACTGTGCTACTAGCGCCAATAAATCCGAATCGACGAGTGCTTTACAACATGGGGAATCCCTCATTGTAGTCAATGCCTTCTCGCTGTGCGGAGTTTTTAGCTACCAACCTGACTTTATAGCTTACAGTATCACTTTTGAGAGATCCCTGTTTCTTTACATATACCTACTTATAACCAATTGCCTTCTTTCCTTTGGGCAACTCTGTCAGTTCTCAAGTGACGTTCTTGTGTAGAGAACTCATCTCTTCTTCCATGACATCCTTTCACATCTTAGACTCTGAACTGATTTCGGCTTCCCTATATGTATATGGGATCGCCTATTCAATGACTGGGAGAGCGTAAGCCACAATCATATCTATAGTGAGCCAACTAGGCTTACGTAAATTTCTTCTGGTTCTTCCAACTGCAACGGATTCATGGACATCACTCATAGCCTGTCCTTGATTCTCATCATCATCAGCATCCTGCTCAGCTACATGATTACTACCCTTTGTCACCATGGGTATGATCTCCAAAGATACTGACCTTTCTAGAGACGGTGACGTAGCATCACTCTCCACCTACTGCGGTACCTCTTTGGTCTTCTCAATCTCCACCTGCTGAGAGATTGTAGGCTTCAACATTGAAGCCTCATCGAATGTGACATCTCTGCTGAGTATGAATTTTCTGTCCATAGGATCCCAAATCTTGTAGCATTTTGTTCCTCTCTTGAATCCTACAAACACTCCTTTCTTCGCTCTTGGGTTTAACTTGTCTTCCTTAACATGGTAGTAGGCCAGAACCCAAACATCCTTAGTGAATCATAGTCCTGAGCAGCTTTCTCTGACCAAACCTCCAGAGGTGTTTACCTCCTATTGCAGACGATTGCGACATGTTGACGAGATAGCAAACATATGCGAAAGCCTCAGCCCAAAAGTTCTTTGGTAATCCAGTATTGGATAACATACATCGGACCTTCTCTAGTAAAGTCCTGTTCTTCCTTTCTGCTATCCCGTTTTGTTGCGGTGTTTTCCTTACTGTGAAGTGTTTGTCTATGCCCTCATCCAACATAGTTTTAGGAAAGGATCAGACTTATACTCACCTCCGTTATCTGACCAGAGGACCTTGATCTTCCTTCCCGTACTTTTCTCCAAATTCTTCTTCCACTCCACCAACAATTTTAGGACTTACTTCATAATTTACAATAGCAGTCTTACAACACCTATTGGAACTCCTGTCTCTTACCGCCAATGCCTCTACTGATGTACTCCCAGAAGAAGACAACCTGTCCTGCGTCCTTACTTCATAATTTACAATAGCAGTCGACACCTCACTATAGTTAAGTGTTTGTCTACCATTGATCAAAATTAGAGTAAAGGTCTCATACTCTTTGTCAGGAAGAGAATTTCGTAGATCGCCGCCTTATCCTCTTCATCGATCTTGACATCCACATTAACTAAGTTTGTAAGAAACTTGGTATAGTTGTTCATGTGTTCATCAATGTAGAGTCCTCTCTTCATCTGAAAACGATAAAGCCTCCTCTTCAATTACAAACGCGACTCGATGCTTTTCGTCAGATATTTCTTCTCTAGGATCTCCCACAACTGCCTTACATATATTTCATATAACTCATGATACTGATATTTTGTGTCAAACAAGACCTTATCAAACCACACGCTATTCGATTCATCTTGTCCCAATCTTTTTCAGAAGTTGAATCATGCTTTTTCTCCAACCGTAGAGTGTCTTCGAGGTGTGATGTCGTCAATGCATCCATCACCTCACATCTCCACATACCAAAGTTATTTTTGCCATCGAACTTTACCACATCAATCTTCAATGGATGTGGATTCATGAATTTCACGTAGATATACTATCTCCGGTCATCTTCTCAATAGATCTCTCAAAGCAATACGGAAAACAAATAGAGTTAGATTAAAAAAACAAGATAAAGATAGGATCTTTACCTTAAAGTGAAACCCTAGGAGAGTTTTCGAAAACGATCTACTCCACCAAATTTGATTCCTTGAGCAATCCAAACGCTATTTTGAGATCGACACACGATCCCACAAACAGTCCCAACGCTGTCGAGATCGACATATGATCTCCGCCAAATAGCAACCAATACTCTTGAAATCGACACATTATCTCACGACAAACTTGGGATGCTCTGATATTACTTGTTGCGCGCGAAGGGCAACAACCAACAAGGAACCCGAACAACAGAGAGATGCAGCAAAAAATAGCATCCAAGAAACAAGAACAAATAAACGAGAGAGAAAGCCAAACACAATATTTAACGAGATCTGACAATTTGCTTACGTCCTCTGGTCAAGGGAGAGAGATTTATTGATTCAACAATCAAGTACAAGTTTTTCCTTGCATACAATTCATGAGGGCTCTACCCCTTTATTTATAGTCAGAGAGTTTCAAGGTTTTAGAAAACCTAATTGAATTCAACTCCAATTTAGAAACGAAGCCTAATCCGAACAGGAGAACAGCCGCCTATCGGCCGACCGACCCATACCTTCGGCCAACCGGTCGGTCGACCGAACCCAACAGAGGGTTGGGCATGCCAGTCGGTCGACCGTGCCAGTCGAGTGTTTTTCTTGCTACAGTCGACTGGGCAGTCGACCGGGCGGTCGACTGTGCACGTTGTGCACGCCGGTTGATTGGGCTGTCGGCCGGCTCCTACTGGCATGCTACAATCTGTGTTCTCGCTCCTTCTGAATTTTAATTCTGTGCTATCTCTTCTAATAAGTTTAAAAACTCTCCCGATGTATTTTATCTCCTCTTATCTCCTCTCTTCCTGCACATCCGATCCATTTCTTTGATTTGAGGACTGTTTCATGCCAATGCTGATGATAGCTTACTGATCTGGAGCCTGATTTTACTGTCTCTAGTTTGAAATGATCTCATGTCAACTCATCAGATGAGCTTCTTTTGTAATGCATGCTCTATTTTCTCAGGTTCATCACGGAATCTATTGCGATCATCTCCAGCAACTTGCCATTTCGAGGGGATTTACAGATACCTGGCTGAAGCGCCCCAAGTGGTCATGTGCTTTCTGTCTCCAGTTCATGTGTGCAAGAGCTAGTGCCAGGTGGGCCACCAGGCCTACCACCATCAGCTGCCTGCTTTCTCGAAGTCTTCTTTGAGATCATGAACTCTAGTCAGTTGCAGGTTGGAAATCTCTTTCTATGGTATTTGCCACAAAATGACAGACCTTCTCGTTGATAGACTTGTTACTTCTTTCACAACAACAGCATGATTCATGTAGTGGTTAGTTTGCATGTAATATCTTTCTTTTATTCTCTATCGAGCACTTATAAGAGCTCAAGTCGGTGCATCCGGCATAGGTTTAAGATGGAAGGATGGAGATGGTGAGATAAATTGGATAACAAAGACGTAAAAGAAAAGAGAAAGAAAATGGTTAAATTAATAACCCCTTATCAAAAAATTTAGCATAATATGCACATTTGATTGTTTGAATAGAATAATAATTATTAATAAACTTTTATACAAATAAAGGGGTCATCTATTGATCCGTCAAGGGACGGATTTGTGACTCGTTAACCCTCCATTTAGAGGTGGTTAATGTTGGGATTTGTGCGAACAAATAGTCCCACATTAGCTAGACATGATAATGGTCTTAGGTATATAAGAATTTGGGTAACTTCACTTAAAAGACTAGTATTTTGAGAAGATGTTTTAAGTCTTTACAAATGGTATCAGAGCCATTACATAACAACTTATAGCAGTTTTGTTTCAGTTACCCAAAACCAAAGAACAAACTTTTGTTTTGAATACATACTTTTGAGATTGGCTACCCAACTCCTGGTGAGATAAAATGGTTAACGTCGCTTAAAGTGCGTCTAGGATGTGTTTGTGATTATTCAAGGGTCCACATAATGTTGAAGTATCTCCAGGTTGGCTTCCATTGTTGGTTGTTGGCGTGTTTTCTGATTGAGCTGCAGACCTATCTCTTGATGTGGATGTACATCACACAAGTACAGTGTAAATGTGCCCAACAACCGAATCCACGTTGGTGTTGATTGGGGAGAATAAATACATAGGTGGCGGGCTCACATAAAAAAAAAGTTGGTCAGAGAGATTTTCGACTGGAGGAGTGAGTGAATTTATGGAGCTAAGTTGGACTCATTATCTCAGTTCATTCGGATGGTACTGAGCTGAGTAAATATGGGATCAATTAGAGAGCTGGCCTCTTCTTTTACTCCTCTCTGCGCCCCTTTTATCTTGTCGGCGACTTTCTCGTCTCTTTTCTCTCTCAGGAGTGAAGAAAGTAGGGGAAGACGGAATAAACAGCGTGTGGATAACGCCGCTTGACACGGAGAAAAGAATCATGAAGATTGAAGGAGAGATCTTTTGAAAGATCGGTCCATTCCTTTTGACTTGGACTAGAGTATTTGATCCATTTCGTGAACATAGATAATAACATCTTGCTGATATTGCTAAAATTGCACATGTAAACATGTTCTATTTTTTAAGTACATGTTTGTTTCTCAGAAAATGGGCCAAAAAAAGAAAGAAAAAAGAGGCAATCTTCAGCTCCCACTGTGTTTTTCATCACAAAGTTGTTTGGTCCGTTGGTTGTTAAATGAAAAAAGAAAAAAAAACTGAAAAACATGTGCCACCAAGGCAAAAACCCATGTCAGGATTTCCTCTCAAATAGCCAGGAAAACTGACACATAATTATTTTAATATATGTTTACAATATAATCTCTCTTTCTCTCCAGTATACTTTCTATTAAAAATTCAATAATTAAAAATATTGTCCCCTCCTCTTTCTCCACGCAGTCAATGTCATTGTGGCAAGAAAATTGTGTGGGTGCCATGACAAGATGCACTGCAATTTTTTTGAAATTTCATTAAAAAAAAAAAATCTGACAGTTTACGATTTATGAGAACTGTTTTACTTAGGGGTGGCCACCGGGGCGGGTCGACCCGCGTCGACCCGCCCCGACCCGTACTGTGCGACTCGTCGGAGTCGCACAGACGGGTTGGCGGGTCAACCCGTACCCGCCCCGTTAAGGGGGGGTCGAAACGGGTTGACCCGTCCCGTGGTCACGGGACGAATCCCCCCTTCTTAATTTTTTTTTTTTTTTTAGTCCAATAATTTTTAAGAACGTTAGAGGGGAAAATTATTATACGCCCCCTATATTAAATTTTTTTTTATTTTTCACCCCCAACGGCTCAGTTTTGAGCCGTTGGCACTAAAAAAAAAATAAAAAAAATAAAAACCCTAACCTCTAATCCTCTATAAATACCCTCTACCCTCTTTCATTTTCATCTCACATTCTCACTTCATCTCAACTCTCTCTTCTATTTTCATCCTCTAACTCTAATTCACTCTTATTCTCTTACAATTACAAATCTCTACCAACTTTCAATCTAGTCTAATGGATCCCAACTGGAGTACTGGCGGTTCCTCATCCGAAGCCGGTGGCAGCTCTTCATCAACACACAATCCGTCAGCTGCCGCACCTTACACCGATGTTGGCGGTAGCTCATCATCAGCATATACCGCTTACCCACCATACAGCTATGCTCCACCAACATCCGCATTTGCTCCCTATCACAGTTCGTCAAGCTATGCATTTGACTACAGTGGTTTTGCACCATATACTCATGCTGCATATGCCAGTGATAGTGGTACAGGTCGGCATTCTATTTCCTTCCCTCCTCAATATGCCTCATATTCTCAACTTTTAATGTCAACATCACCAATGCACGCACAATCTCTGGCTCCTTTTTTTACTGAAACACAAGAACAACACGATACACAACCAACACAGCATGACACTATAGTTCCAGAAACACAACAACCTGAACCAACTAGCACAAGCACAAGCACAACCACTAAAGAAAGAGCCAAAACTTCTGCAATGTGGAACCATTTTGTCTTAAAATTTGTTGAAGGTAGAAGAAAGGCAGAATGTAAGTACTGCCATCAACTATTTGATCATAAAGAAGGATACGGTACTGGTGTTCTTAATAAACACTATGAAAAAAAGCATGCTAAAAGTCACGGTTTACCACCACAACAAGCACAAATATTAGCTGATTCAGGCACACTCTCCACTTGGAGATATAAGCCTGAAGTAAATAAACATAAGTTAGCTGAATTTATTGTTCGAGCAGAACTTCCATTTTCTTTTACTGAATCAGATGCATTAGTTGATTATCTTACATCTGTTTTTGCTCCTGATTATAAGAGAATTAGCAGACAAACTATAACAAGAGAAATTGAAGATTTATTTGTAAATAGAAAAAAATATTTGAAGGCTCTTTTTACTAGTGATGCTAGAAAAATTCTTTAACTTCCGATATATGGGAAGCTCTTAATCTTATTCATTATTTATGTGTTACTGCTCACTTTATTGATGAAAATTGGATTTTACAAAAACGTATTTTATCATTTTCTAAATTTTCTGAGAAACATTCTGCTACAAATGTAGCAAATTCAATTTTTCTTACTTGTAGAAATTATGGTATAGAAAATAAAATATTTTCTATTTCTTTGATAATGCAAGTGAAAATACTGCTTCAATAAGACAATTGAAAACGATATTAGATCCAATTTTAAATGATAAACTTTTTCATGTTAGATGTGTTTGCCATATATTGAATTTATGTGTACAAGATGGTCTAAAGCTCTTAGACAAATATATTTATAAAGTTAAAGAAATTATTTTACATATAAAACACAGTGGACCTAGGAGACAATCTTTTAAAGCTTATTGCCGACAATGTGGACTAAAGGAAAAACTGCTCCAAGCAGATGTGAAAACTCGTTGGAATTCAAGCTACTATATGATTAAAGATTGCCTTCCTTTTAAACAAGCAATTCAATTTTTACAATAAATGAATGTTCATCTCTTTATATTAGTGATGAAGAATGGAAATTATATGAAAATTTTTGTAGTTTTCTAGAAAAATTTGACACTGTCACAAAAGCACTTTCTGGTACGTATTATCCCACATGTAACTTAGTTTTTTATAATCTTAATGAAATTGCTCAAGTTTTTGCTGCATATAGAGATGATGATAGTCTTGTAGAGGCTATACATGATATGGAAGAAAAATTCGAAAATATTTTGAAAATATGCCTTTTTATTTTACTTAGCTGCAATTATGGATCCTAAAATTAAAATAGATAATTTAAAACTTTTATTATCTAATTTTATTTTATGTTTAAATTATGAACAAGATGTAGATAAATTACTTTTAGAAATTAGATCTCTTTTAGAAGAAATGTACTCATTGTACAGAGATGAGTTATTTCCACCTTCTTCTGAATTTAGGGCACCTACACCATCACAAACTTCTTCTAGTAGTCTAGGTAAAAGATTATCTAATTTTAAAAGTATACTTTCCTCTAATACTAGAAAGAAACACTCTTCAGGAGCAGGTTCATTTGATGAACTTAATTTATATTTGAACACAATGCCTGCTGAAATAAATGAAAATGATGATGAACCATGGGAAACATTTGATGTTTTGTCGTGGTGGAAAGAACAGAGAAAACAATTTCCTGTTCTTTCTACCATGGCCCGAGATATACTAACACCTCCGGCCTCTACAGTAGCGTCCGAGAGCGCGTTTTCTGCAGGTGGTAGAGTTTTGACACCCTGGAGGAGCAGGCTGACGCCGAAACACTTGGAGATGGCAGTTTGCTTAAAGGACTGGTTCGATGCAGAAAGACGCACACAAGGAAAAGCTATTCTGGATGAAGAATTTGAACAAGACGAGGATGACGAATAGAGAACCACCAGAGTTTTTTATATACATTGTATGAGATGAGCACCAGAGTTATGTTATGTATACGAGATGAGTTTTATGTACATTGTATATGTGATGAGCAATGTATATGATTTTTTCATATTAATAAAATAATTTGCCATTTTGCCTTACAAAAAAACTTGTAATTAGTGAAAATCAATTCTATTTTTTTTTATAATTTTAGAAAATTTTTCAAAATTTTTCCTCTTTTTTCCCTATTTTTTCCTATTTTTTCCTATTTTTCTTTTTAACTTTAAAATTAAAATTTATGAATTAACGAATTAAAAAAAAAAAAAATAGGCGAGACGGGTCTAACCCGTCTCGCCGAATCCGGTAACGAATCGGGTCAGGAGACCCGATTCGTTACCCGGGATTTGAACCCGTCCCGTTTAACCCGTGACGAGACGGGTCCAACCCGTCTCGTCAACGATTCGTTTGCCAGACGGGACGAATCAACCCGATTCGTCCCGTTGGCCACCCCTAGTTTTACTAGCCAAACAGCTAATGTGAATCATCAATTTGCATCGGCCAACATATCCTGAGGAATTCTTTGGTGGGACTGGTCCATCTTTAAGTTCAGGCTTACAAGCTTGTGGTGAAGGATCATGCTGATTATTACTCTATTTTGGCTCGAAAGAAACTAACATGTGAGGCCTTGCACAGTGCAGAACTCAGTCAATGTGACATTCTGTTGAGTTGGATTTGAGTTAAAAGTAGTCCGGTGATCTATGCTTGTTGGCGCTACTTGATGAGAAAAAGATGGGTGGGTCGGGGCAGAACACATGTTTCTGTATCTATCTATGCACATCATAATTTGAAGAAAAAAGATGAGTATATTCTAAAATACACGTGGCAGCTCCTAGCCAGCTTATAAAGTCATATACCCCACTCGTTGGTGCGCATATCGTGGTATGCTTCATGCCTACGGCTGGGGAAGTCTATATATAACAAGGAATAAATTGAACTAGGCAGTACAAAAGAAATATTAGCCAAAAGTGTGCATGGTGGTCTTAGGGGTTCCAACGGGACGGGACGGGACGGGCCGGGCAGGGCTCGGGAACCCGCAGGGACCGGCCCGGGTTGCCCCTCCCAAAAAAAAAAAAAAAAAAACCGGGGCGTACCCGGGTTTGAAAATCAGGGGCCACGACCCTGCTCGGGCCGGTTGCCCAATTGCTAGAATTCTAGCTGTTACGCCTATTTTTTTTTTTTTTGGATGTAATTTTTTTTACAAATCCCCCCCACGGGATTATTGGCCTATAATATAGCGGTTGGGGGCTGTAATTTTTTTTTACAACCCCTCCCCAATAGGAATATTGGCCAGATTTTTTTTTACAAAAAAAAGTTACATTTAACTACCCCTTCCTCTCTATAAATACCAACAATTCCTCACTTCATTTCATCACCAAAAAATTTACATTTGCATTTTACAACATGTATCAATTTGTCAAAAATTGTGTGAATTTTTTAAGAATTATTTAGAATTTTTTTGAATTTTAATTCAATTTTTTAAAGATTTTAAAAGCTCGGGCTGGGCCGAGCCGGTCCGGGTCTGGCCCAGCCCCAATCCAATCGGGTCTCCTGGCAGTGCCCGAGTCCCCATTAAAAGGGACGAGGACCGGGGCCGGGCCAGGCTGTCCGGATTTGGGGGCGGGTCCGGGCTTGGCCCGGCCCCGTCTCTAACCCGTAAGGCACAGGATTGACCCGGCCCGGCCCGTCTCCTCTTGCATCACTAGGTGGTCTATTATCAGTTAACTATAAATGATTCTTTCTTTCTGTTTTGCCCCCTTTCCCCTTATCTCCTCAAAAGAGAGAGTTGATATTTGCTAGTCGAAGACAGTTGGAAGGTGGGGATTTCTTTTGCACGCGTCCCTTTCAGCTTTCCGAACAGGAGGTAGGAAAAAGGTGTTGCCGGTTGTGGATAGCACTGCTCTTCTGTTCTGTACATTATTCGTTAGTGTTTGTGTCATAAGCCGCACTCAACACAAATTTTCTGCCAACCCAAGATCCTTGCTCGTTTCATCTGCGGCAACGTGGCATCTCCATTGATTCAAAACTAATTAGTGATCACCAGTGGCCGCGCCAGATAATTTGGGTGCACCCTTTGGCTGCCGGCATCTCTCAAAAGAACTGGAGTTTTTTTTTCAGAGAGGACCGGGAGGACACAAATCAAGAGTGACCACTATAGTCTTATTTAGCATTTACTTTGATACGACTTGAGCCTTTGACTATAACATATGCCCTCCGCAATTTGATGGACACCGGGTCCACATGAGGCTCTCCCCTAGTCAAGAGCAGTAGAGTCCATTTTCATGGTAAAGAGTTCATGTATTTATCATCACTCCGATAATGACCAATAATAACCTAATGTTATTTTCTCATTATAGAGGACTGGAATTGCAATTCAGCTCGGCTCTGACTGTTTTTCTTGTATTTTTTCTGATTAATTTCCTTGCCTGATTAGCAAGTTGGTATTACTTTGCAATCAAACATTTAATATGACTGCACATGTTAAAATTTACTTCTCTTTCAATTGAACGTGTAAAAAAAAAAAATCTATTACTAACAACTCGAGATTCGGTTCATCCATTGCACGTTAAAAGTTGAAACAGTAGCAGTGGCACAATCCGTACAGCTGCTCAATTTCTGCGGCCTGATCAAACCAGCTAACATCACCTTTTTTTTTGTTTTGAAAAAGAACCAGCTAACATCACTAAATTCAGCCCCTGATGCCACCACCACTTTGAGGCGGCAGGGCTCATTAAGTCTGCGTTTCTAACACAGCGCACTGCCATTATTTCTCCCCGACCTCAACAGCCTCTTCTTGACTTCTCACTCCTTTTCCCCTATAAATAAATCCTCCCCCATCTAGCTCTCAACAAAATCCAATCGCAGATCGGTCATGAAGTCCACTTTCTTCATCACTCTCCTCCTCCTGTTCGCCGCGGCCGCAGCCACGGCCGCGCGCGATCTCGACTCCGAGAAAACCAAAAGGGAAACAACAACAACAATCCCGGGTTTGGGCCGGGCCCCGGCGGGTTCTTCGGGCCCGGGGGCGGGTTCGGCAGCATACCCGGCTACAGCGGCAGCAACGGCTGGGGGCAACATGGGCGGCGGGTACGGGGCCGGCTACGGCGGCCCCGGCGGCGGGTACGCCCACGGCGGTGTCGTGCGGCCGTCCGTGGTGTGCACCGAAAAAGGCCCCTGCTACAAGAAGAAGCTGACGTGTCCGGCCAAGTGCTTCACTTCTTACAGCCGATCCGGGAGGAACTACGGCGGCGGCGGCGGCGGAGGCGGGTGCACGATGGACTGCAAGAAAAAGTGTATCGCCTACTGTTAGAGCTTAGATCTACGCGTATTTTGGTACTATTTTGTATTTGCTGCTACTATAAGTAACAAGTTTTAGTGTTTTGCTGTGTGCCCTTTCGATCGTTTGGGATCAGTGATCAGGGAGTTTGTGTGTGTAATATCATTAATATATATGGATAATATTAATAAATAATAAAGGGATTAATTAGTAGTATGCTTGTGTTTTCTTTCTGTTTTTGGATTCCTTGATTATTTTTGTTTATTGGTGGCTCATCTAAGCTTTTTTGCTGGCAAAATTTTACTTTTGAATTTAATTTGTATTGGATTAGAGATGAGGTGTGAACTTGTGACATGGTTGTTGTAAAGTTAAAATGGTATTTAGGTAGGAAGTGGATTTAGAAAACTTTTAACGGATTTAAAGTTGGAATAAAGCGAGAAATCGAATATTGAAAAAATGTAAAGGTTGTTGATTTTCACGCTGAAGACTTTAAGGATGCCAGCATTGTTATGGACCGGTGAGGAAGAGGCTAAGAGCAAGTGTGATGAGACTTGAGAGAGAGAAATCTTTGACCTAGTGTTAACTTTGGAGTTGGCACACTTATTGGGTTTCGGTTAATGGGTCATATGTCGACCAGCCCATTTGAGATTTACCTGTCTACAACAACAATCACTAAGCCATTTGTTCCAAGTATTTGGGGTAGGGGCTACATGAACCAAAAGAGAATTACGCCAGATCGGGCACATGGATCAGCTTTCTCCACTCATTTCTATCGAGCAATATGCCTTCATTAAGACCTTTAGGCTCATATCTTGTTGTATTACCTTCATTCATGTTTTGTTCTGTCTTCCTTGCGTTCTTTTAACTTGCCCTAAATTGATACGCTCTACTCGTCAGACTGGCCCATCTGTAGGTCTACATCGTACATAACCAAATCATCGTAGGCGGTTTTCTCTCATCTTCTCTTTTATAAAGGCTACACCTATTTTAGCACGAACTTTTACAGAAATTCAAGAAACTACAATTGTTTTAGAAAACACAATAAACTATGATGAACTATAATTTTCACGATAGTTCTGTGAAAACTTTTGCAAATTTTATTCCATTTCGAGATAGTTTATCGTTTTTTTAAGAAATTTTAGTAGTTCTAAAATTGAATAAGAGTTTATGGTAACTTTTTGAAATTAAGCCATTTTTGTATTTATGGAGAACTGTGACTTGCTGGCCCGACGAGTCCAAATTCCAAATTCCAAATGCATTCATTAATATATCGATTATGTGATTCGACCTAGTTGACATAGTTTTCCAACATATTTTTTTCCCATGGTAAAATTATATATTTTCAAACTATAGACCCACATATAAATTCCTTGTGTTGGATATTGAGAGTTATAATTTGGCTTGAGGACCTCCGGATCGAGCGGATTTTTTTTTTTTTTTTTTTGGAAGTCACATATCCTATGCATTCACTCTCTATTTTAAAACTAGTTAAAACCTATTTTGACATTATTTTTCTCTTACATGAAAATGAAATATATTAATTTTTTAGTAAATTATTAATTTTTTGATAATTTTTCGTTTTAGTTTGTCATTCAGACATAAACCTTTGTTAATAAACCTATTTATCCATTAAGATATTAAAATAAGCTAAAATAGACATAAAATGTTTATTGTAATATTTTTGTACATATAAGAAAAATCTGGTAATTATCATATAATCGGACATACATATTAAGCATTTCTTTTTCATTTATTATTTTGGAAGCTAAATATTTCAAATACAATTTACCAGCTACCTGATTTTTGAACGTTTTCATTACTTTTGCCGTCTAGTAATTTGTTTTTTTAATTCTGATTTTTGAACGTTCGCTTACTTTGACTCGATACCAGATAAGGGCTGAAGGAAGCCCAACTCTATTAGGCCTAGAATCTGATAGCGCCGATTTTGGCTTCTTCTGGGCTGAACTGCTCTCCATTTTGATGGGCCTATACTACCATCTTAATTCATACGCTCAAGCCTTCTACAGAAGTTATAATAATGGGCCAGGGCTGGAGCGGGCCTTGGGTCAGCCGTGGCCCTGGGCCCAAAATTTGGATGGAGTGCAGGGATCAATATCTTTAGGGCAGCAGCGGCAGTACTTTTAAAATAACAATATTAATAATAATAAATAAAAATTAATAATAAAATAAAATTAATAATAAGTGATGAACTATATCATGACACACACAAAATCTCATACAATGATGCAGTCAACGTTCAAAATTCAAATAAAATTTCCCGGTCTAATCTAATAATTAACTCTATATGATGAACTCTCCTATTATTATTCTTTAATTATAATAAGAGACAAAATGATTCCATATTAATTAATTAGCAATGGTCGAGCAAAGATATGATTTTGAAGTCTGAACACGACTTCTTCGAAATCTTAGAATGAAACAACGGTGAAGGTATCTTGTATTCATTTATTTTCTATGGTTATTTGAAGTGAAGAAACACAAATAAATATAGAAAATATTGACTGTTTAAGCACTTATCTTATGCTTAAATTCAATAGAATATGAAGTCCATCCAAATATGAAACAACAGCAATGATTTGATATTATAACATACGATTTTTTTTGAGTTAAATATATATAAGAGAAGATGATTTATGAAGTCAAATCCAAAAATGAAAACAGCAGCAATGATTTGATAATAATATATATCAGATATGATTTTATTTTTGAGTTAAATATATATAAGATATGATGATTTCAGAATTGGCTAGAAAATATGCGTGTGCCACTAATGTGATACTCGGTTATCTCTGCAATGGGCATTGCGATCCTGAAAATACAAGCAAGCCCCACCCCCTTGTCTCACGTGTGTACATTACTTAATGAATGGAACAAATTTTCATCACTCAAAGAGTGTATGATTGTAGGTGGAATTACATGCGGTTTCAATTACAGTAAAAACTCTATTGCTTGTTTTGATGTAATTGAAACTGCTTGTAGTTTTTAGCTGTAGTGCTTAGAGTTAATTTTAAGTCTATTTGGTGTAATTGAAATTGAGATCAAATTAGTTGTAATTTCAACTACAACAATTGAGTATAATTAAAAAAATTTAAAAGATATCCACATCATTTTTTAACAACTTTTATGCAACACTAGTTCACTTTGAACCAAACAATCATTTTCTATTTCTTGTAGTTAGAATTATAACTATAATTATCAAATTAAACGAATAACGCCCTGATCCAACTACACAAATAAAAGTTACATGTACACTCATGCTACATTGAATCAAAGAAACCCTTAGCATATGTATCCATTAGTTATTATGAGGTTACTGTGGCCACGTTCACCAGGGGTTCACTTTGTATGTACATTGTAGCCATTTGTATTATTAGTACTTTTCTTCAGAGAATTAGAAACAAGTTTCTATCTCTATTATGTTAGGATTTTGCTTTGTTTTCAATAGAAGATGATGGTCCAACAAAATCCAATTAAGCTGCAGAAGACGATGGCTTAAAGAAGAAGAAGCGAATTAAGGTGAGGCAGTTTTCGTTTCAGACGATTGGGAGTTTTCTTATTCTGATAAAATAAGATTTAGATTAAATTCATATTCATGAAGGTTTGTTTCTAAAGATTAAAGGGTTTAGACTCCTTCTAGATCAAAGAGATCAATTCATAAAAAGATTGATCAAGATTCTTCAACCATCTAAAGACCAAGACCATCTCATAGTCCAAATAGGAGTTGTATGGTAAAATCCTATAAATAAAAGTTGTAACCAAACATTATAATTGCCTCGATCAAGCTGATCTCAAGGAGAAAAAAGTGGAGAACACCAAGGAAATCAGAAGGAAGCCAAGAAAAAAGAGAAGTGAGGTGAAGGCGTAGCAAGGTGAAGACGCATAGAGATAAGATAATATTCTTGTAATTTAAGTTTAGATTAAGGAGAAAGGTGATACTCTTGTTGCATCAAGAGGAATCTTAGATCTCTTTGTACCAAGTTATTAATAAAACTCTCTCAAGTTCTCTCCCTGTGGACGTAGGCCAAGTTTTGGGCCGAACAACGTTAAATCCTTGTGTTCTTTCTTATTGCTCATTTGTGTAGGTATTACTAGTTTGCTTTACAACAATTTTCTTTTAAAAGTACTGATCATATTGCCAAGTTCCGCAAACGTCGATCCTGAGAATAACAATTGGTATCATAACATATCAATTTTCATCATAACAATTGGTATCAGAGCTAAAGGTTGACGAAGCGCTATATGTCGAAGATAGGAAGTTTGAGGTCGAGAAGTTCAATGGTAAAGAAAACTTCAGTTTATGATAAAAGAAGGTGAAGGCGTTGCTAGTGCAACATGATCTTCACAAGACCTTGCAAGGTAAGTCAGCAAAACCTGTAGGTACGTCAAACGAGGTTTGGGTGGAGATAGATCTAAAGGCGGCAAGTACAATCCAACTATGTCTCGCAAACGAGGTGATGTACAACGTGATGGATGAAGAAACGACTACAGAATTGTGGTCAAGGTTAGAGACGTATATGACGAAAAGCCTCTCCAACAAGCTGTATCTCAAAAAATAATTATATGGACTACGCATGAATAAAGGGACAATGGTGTTGGAGCATCTAAAATTCTTCAATAAGGTCATCAGCGAGCTTCTACCTGTTGATGTCAAGATTGACGAGGAGGACAAGGCGTTGATACTTCTTAGTTCGCTTCAGAATCATATGATCACATCGTCACCATCATGCAATACGATAAAGAAACTCTCATCATGTAGGAGGTCAACTCTCTTATCTAATGAGATTAGGAAAAAACTAAATTAATAGGAGCAGACAGGATTGGGTTTGGTGGTCACGGGATGGAAAGGAAGAAGAGAAGGAAAGAAAATTTGGGCTCGTCATAGTCGTGTCACTTTTGTCATAGGAAAGGTCATTGAAAGAATAATTGCAAGCATCGGAAAGAGTGGCTGAAGAAGAAGAACAAGCTACAGAGGCAGGCATAGCATTGAGCGATTTAGAAGAAACTGAAGTATTAATGGCTTTCAACGAAAATAACACTTCTCAAGGTAAAAGCTGGATATTTGATTCAGGTAGTACAGTTCATATATGTTCCCAAAAGGAGCTGTTCAACTCCTTAGATGTAAAGGAGGAACGGATTGTCAAGATGGTGGATGGCTCGGCATGCGAGGTCATTGGCACTAGGATAGTCAGGGTTACAGAAAGAGATGGGACGGTGCGTGCTCTGGAGGCTGTCCGATATGTCCCGGAGGCACGCTACAATCTAATATCCATAAGGGTGCTTGACGAAGAAGGATGCCGGATCCAAGTGCAATAAGGCATCGTCACAGTTAGCCAAGGAGACAGGGTAATCATGAAAGGAGAGAGTGTGAAAGGCAATACAAGCCGAAGGAAGAAAACTCAGTTCAAGGTGGAGTTTTAAGGATAAGCTTCGAAGGGAGTTCATCGTGAGGTGGAGCTTCAAGGAAGACTGCAACGGGACGTGAACTGAGTCAAAGTGTTACAGGAAGGAGAAAGGGTGCATTCGGGTAAGGCCCGAAATGGCCCAAGTCATGGCGGTAAATCAGCTAAAGGCTCCGGGGAGAGGGGGTAAGAATTAAAGGCTTCACGCACGGTTACAATCAAGAAAAGAATCAAGGTATTAATCTGAAATTTCAAGTTGTTTTACTAAAGGTTTAAAAAGCAAGTTAAGGTAGAGATTGTTAAGATTGTACCTTATTTTGAAGAGGAGATGATGGCTCAAGAAAATTCAATTGAGTTGAAGAAGACGATGGCTTGAAGTAGAAAAAGCAAATCAAGGTGAAGTAGTTTTTTCAGGCGATTGCGAGTTTTCTTATTCTGATAGGATAAGAATTAGATTAATATTTTAAAAATTAAAGGCTCTGGAATCCTTCTAGATTAAGAAGATAAATTCCTAAAAGGATTGATCAAGATTCTTCAACCATTCAAAGATCAAGATCATCTCATAGTCAAAATAGGAGTTGTATTATAAAATCCTATAAATAAAGGTTGTAATCAAGCATTGTAATTACCTCGATCAAGCTGATCTCAAGCAGAAAAAGATGGAGAACACCAAGGAGATCAGAAGGAAGCCAAGCAAAGAGATGATTAAGATGAAGGTGCATAGAGATAAAATAATACTCTTGTAATCTAAGTTTAAATTAAAGAAGAAGGTGAATACTTTTGTTGTATCAAGAAGAAGGTTAGATCTCCTTATATCAAGTTATTAATAAAGCTCTCTCAAGTTTTTTCTCCGTAGACGTAGGCCATGTTTTAGGCCAAACCATGTTAAATCCCCGTATTTTTTCTTGTTGCTCTTTTACTTAGGTATTACTAGTTTGTTTTACAACTGTTTTCTTTTGCAAGTGCTGATCCTATTATCAAGTTTCATAAACGCCGATCCAGTGAGTAACGATTGGTGTAATAGCATATCAATTTCCGTCACAACATATTAAACATGTCTCTATTGATATCCGTGAATAAATGTTCGTTTCTCTTTGGACATTTAATATAAATGATTTCAACAAGTATTGAGTTTGTTAGAACATAACAGTTTTATCCTTGACTTTCACTTTAATTTAAAGTTTCGGTGTAAGATGGGAACTTTAATATAGTGTCAGCAATTCTTACCGAGAGCTTATTTGAAGTTTCAATCTAATAGAGTTTAGAACAACTATAAGAGGAGTTTAAAACAATCAATAAGTCATTGATTGAATATTCCTGTACTCGATGCAGTGACATGAATTTTAATAGAGTTTTAAAAAGTAAGAAAACAACAAGATGCAGGCTAAGTATTTCAGTGTATTTCTATATGAATTCAACAAATATAAGATTTTACACAACAATAAGATTTAGATTGGATGCTATACAAATTAATCTAAGTTTCTTAGAAATTGAATCATAAGAGATCAAAGACTCAGAGATCAGCTGGCTCCGCTTTTATTCTGAAGAAAAAATTGTTAGCCAACAATTTAACTTGAAGCGAGATCGAAACCTTTTCAGTTCCGATTCAACAATACTTCACCAAAACTATAAACACATAAATCAAATCCCAAGAGGAGAAAAATATAGATTCCATACAAAATGTATAAAGGGGCTTTGTTTGTCAAAGCCGTAAAAGGTCATAATTCTTAAATGACTTCCAACTCAATTACAACTTATGATCTTTCTTTGGACAGTAATTCATAAAAGATTTACGCAACTCAACTACCACTCACTTGCAACTCAATTACTACTCACTTACAGTCCGTACAGTTATTTTGTGGTCATACAAATTTGTATTATTTTTTTATATTATTATTATTATTTTTTAATATCTAACATTTTTAATATTTATTTGTAATATTAAAAATTTTAAATCATCAAATAATTAATTTTGTGGTCATCTTTTCCACTTAAGACTTACACATTACTACAACCAAACATAGTAAAACACAATACACTTTCTTACTTACAACTTTATATTATTAATAAAATACTGTAAAATTTATATACATGTAACTTATTTACAATTATTAAAGAATTTATCAATTATGACTTATACATTACGGCTAATTATGACAACCAAACAGACCTACACCAAGGGTCTGTTTGGTTGTCGTAACTAGCTGTAATTCGTAGTTGTAATTGGTAAAATCTTTTACAATTGTAAATGAGTTACATGTATGCAAATTTTACGGTGTTTGGTTGATAATATAAATTGTAAAGTGAGAAAGTGTATTGTACTTTACGGTGTTTGGTTGTCATAATGTATAAGTCGTAAGTGAAAAAGTTGACCACAAAATTAACTATTTGGTGATTTTAAAAGTTTTAATACTGCAAATAAATATTAAAAAAATTAAATATTAAATATTTTTAATATTAATATAAAAAAATATTACAAATTTTTATGACCACAAAATTAACTGTAACTGGGCTGTAAGTGAGTGGTAACTGAGTTGCAAGTGAGTGTTAGTTGAGTTACGTAAGTCTTTTACGAATTACGGTCCAAACAAACGCCGTAGTTGTAACTGAGTAGTAAGTCATTTACGAATTACAGAGTTTTACGCGAAACAAACGGCCCCCAAGATAGTCACAGCAGCCCCCTGGTCACTGTACCCACCCGACGACCCAAATACAATCTCTTACCACCCGCATAAAATTCCGATAATCACCCCTCATCCACCATTCACTCCTATCCACGCGTGTAGATCAACCCACCCGCATAAAAAAAACCCGAACCTCGTGCGTTACAAAACTCAATAAATGGCCATTATAAAGGCTGATACCTCAAGCAGTTGCTACACTCGTACGTCCCCACACTGAGAGGGAGGAAGGGGGATGGGTTTGTTGGCGAGAGAGAATTTAGAGAATTTGATTGACAGAATAAAATCGAAGGTGAGATCTCTGAAGGAGAGAGGATCGTCGAGGAGCAGCAGGAAGGCGAAGAAGCCGTACGTGAAGATGGAGAAGAGCTCGAGCGTCAAGTTCGACATCACGAAGCGCAAGGCTCGACGCCTCATCGACGAGACGCTCAAGGCCGCGGATCGCCCCGGCAAGGCCTCACTCTCTTCCTGAATCGCCCCTGCTGCTTCCCTTTATTTACGACTCTGCCCCCTCTGTTCATCTCCCCCGTTCCTAGGAAACAGGTTGTATTGGAAACAAAGAAGAGGGGGAAAAGGAAAAATAGTTATGAGGTTTTTTTTTTAATTATTATTGTTTTCTTGATTTTGGTTAATTGGCTCGATTTGTTAGTTTATTTTATTTATTAGTTTATTGATTTGGATTAGAGGAGATCGACGGGCACGTGTGAATAATGGGATTGATGCGCACGTCTTAGTTTCTTTTGCAAATTAGTTTTTATTAATTAATAGAATTTATGTACATAATTTATAATAAATTTGATGACATGGTGCTATGATTGTAAGAGTGGGTTGAAGATAGATTTCTTTTTAATTTAAGACATTTTGAACTATTGAGTCCACCTTAAATTTTCTTTTCCATACAAAAAAAAAATTTAAGAATGGTAGTATAATTTTTGTTTTAAATATTATTATTTCTGTTTAATTTTTAGAGAGGCGTTTGAAGTTATGAATAAAAATAGATTCACTGTACTTTTTACGTATTTTATTTTGAGAGAGAAGATTTCGCTTTGATTTTTTTTTTTACAAAGAAGTTTTAACCATGAATCACGTACTTTAAGATAAAAACCAAGAATCAGGTCATGTTTCCGTTGGCTTTTTACAACTAACCAAATTGTTTAATTCTTTTCTGAAAAGGAAAGATTAGTCAAGGAAAAGAAATTCAGTCATAAGTTGATTGTGTTTTTGTTTTTTTTCTGTCACTCTAATGTTATATTACTGGTGAGGAAAAGAAGGGTGTGCAAAAATAACATAAGTCAACTATTAAACCCTTTTCCAATCACCAGAAGCACCTGAAGAGCATCAGAAGTCGGGGTACAATCTCCAGAAGTAGAGGTCGGCCTTGAAGTAGTTTTCAAACAAAGTGTGATCATTGGAAAAATATCAAGAAGATTGTACTTCAAGAATTTTTTTTTTTCGTGAAAGCAAAAGGAAGTGAAAAATAATTAAGGGCCTGTATGTTTGCCCCAAAATTGGGCAAAAATGGTCTTTTTTTTTGCTATTGTTTATTGTGCGCCATCGGGTTTCCTCTGCCAATTTGTATTTGTTTGCCAGGAAATCTAAAGGAGGGAAATGGGTTGTCACGTAGGATTTTTGGGTTGTCAGTTTTCCACCGACTAGGGAGAAAAAATGCCCTGATTTCTGACAACGAGAACTGAAAAACTATTTTGCGGTCTCTTTCTCTCTTAGGGTTACTCTCTTCTCCCGCCGCTTCAACTACCCTCTCCCCCCCCTCCTGTCATCTCTTATCCTGCCGTTGCTCTCTCTTCTCCCGCCTCGAGCACTTCTCCTCCGTTTCTCACACCTCCGATCGTGGTCTATTGAGGTTAGTCACTCTTTCTGTTACGACAAGCTCTCTGACTCTCGCCTGTGGCTTGCCATCTTCTCTCGCCCTCTACCGGCGCTGTTTTCCTTCCTCCCGTCACGAGCCCTTCACCTCCCGCTCTCACGCCCTTGAGTGCGGTCTATTAGGGTTAATGGCATAATGATCCCAATTTTTAGTTACCAAATTATCATAACATTTACTGTTTTACTTAATTGTTCAAATAATCAACGATAATTTTGATAGTATTTTCTCTATAATATGGAGTCTGCCTTGATACAACATATCTAATTTTAGTCAACACCAACCTACTTATCAATACTTAACATAAAATTAGATTTTTAGAACTAACATCACCGCCAAAAAAATCATCATTCATAAAGAGTTCAAACCAACCCAAATATAGAACGACACACACACACACACACACACACACACACACACACACACACTACTTACACTACAATCACACCCCCCAAAAAAACACGAGTATTGCCGTTACTTATACAAAGATACAATTTAACAGATAAAACATGAATGCTCAACAAAATGTTATCTGAATCGTTCTTGCTACTCGGAGGCCTCAAGCTAGAACTCTTATCCTTGTCATAACCTGAAAGGGGGTTAAAACAGCGGGTGAGCTTGATAGCTCAATGAGTAAAGTAAAACACCAATATAAACCTACATGAATGCATATTTAAATTAACTTTCAACTTCCAACGCTCCAAGGTCAGTTCTTAATTATATAGGTCATTCAATTCTCTATCAGTTCTTCATTCTTGATCACTTATCCAGCCTTCTTTTATCTTTCATAGAACATAGATATCTCAACTACATGATATACTTCTATATCTCATCATATTCATAATTAGTTATACACCAATCACATACCGTGCTCTTATAGCACACAATAATTATATATAAAGTAATTCATGAATCATGATATTAAATTCATATGATTGTGTAATCACAGCATATGTTCATTGATTGCACACTAATTATTTTTTATCACAATTAGAATGCACAGATTCCAAAATCACATTCATTGATTGAGTTTTCACCGTCTTCCCCACCACTAGCTCCTTCCCGGCCCCTTCCTCCAACATGTATTCACATGTCATTATATATATACACCTATATATGTGTGTGCGCGCGCACGCACACACACACATATAGCATAATACTACATCTTCCCTTAACACCGGCTCTCGCATAGCTCCTTCCTCCAACTATATTCGCATATTAACATATATAACATATAAAGTATCTCGTCTCCTCCCCCACCGGTTCTCGCCCGGCCCCTTCCTCCTCATACAAATGCACACAAGCATGTATATACAGATACTACATGCACGCTCATATTCATAGAAATCATACAATAATCAAATCGGTATTTGTCATGCGTTTACTCAATTAACGAATAATTTTTGAGAGTTTTTATGGTATCATTCTTTCACATACAATGTGTTACACCTATTCATGTATTCTCAAGTTTATATATGCCATGAAGTCTAGTTTGTAGAAAAAGTATCAATATTTAATCACATTCTCGGTGAACAAGTTATAATTTATTAATATCGTTAACCGATTCTGACCTAATATCTACATACTAGTTTTCGATTAGGGTACATGATATATCCACATCAATTTTAGAAGTTTGGTATACATTATAATTGTAAACAATTATCACAGATACACATGTATAATATATCAAGTTGTAAATTAAGTTACAAATTATTGGTTTATAATCATTATCAGTTGATTAGGGTTAATATAATTATTCTAGCTATCAATTTATATTCTCAACACCATCTCAATCAAGATTCACAATTACTCATGTATGTTACTAGTCATCACTTAATTAAGTTCTCAAAGTTCTCATTTTATTCCATATGAGTTTCGTAAATCAGAGGTATGTTACTCACCGATTCTGACGATCATGGAGTTCGATCAACCATCTAATTCTCTAAATACACCCCTATTCAAGAATATACATACTCAAATTAAAATCTACTCTATAATTATTTTTAATTAAATTTTCAATTGATTTGTGATTGAATTCACCTTGATAATGAACAAATTCCAACCCAAAATCCCTCCGGCACGTGTACCTCTCATCGCCGATGAATTCCCGCACGAGCTTGAGGGTTGCCCGACCTCTCCTAGCCATGCCCTCTCTTCAGGTTGCCGCCATGCCTCCGTCGACCTCCGCCTGTAACTGGCCTGCTGCCGCCGCCGCGAGCAAGAAGAGAGAGCAAGAAGAGAGAGAGAGAGAGAGAGAGAGAGAGAGAGGATGAGCAAGAGAGAAAGGTAGGTAGAGTGAGGAAGAAGAAGATCAAGAGAGACATGGGTGGTGTGAATGACGGATTTTTTCCTTTCATTTTCACCTTATAAATTTTGCAAACAATTTTCTCATGAAGCCACCGAGCAAACCCTAGTTCCCATGTCACCCCATGCTTTACCACCATACCGTTGACCAAGCCACTTCATTTCTCCACTAACCTTTTCCTCATGGTTATTAATTTGAAATGGTAGTGGAGTAATACGTGATAGGGTATAAATACGTGTATACAATATATACAACAATCATAAGGGTATGTGTGTGTGTGTAAAAGTACTCATACATATATGCACACAAACTCACCCACTAAGTATACATATCCTCTTGTACATATAATTAAGTTAGGGGATTATTAATTAGCTATCACAATTAATCACACTAAGATTATAATCACAAAGATTGCCGCATTAATTATAATATCATGAATCAAAATAAAAAACTAGAGCACTATTCCATGATATAAAAAAATCTGAGCGTTACAAATGGAGCTCAGCTCTCCTGCCACCTTAACTTCCATCTCTCGGTCTATTAAGATTAATGATGATCTCTCCATTCCCGTCACTGGCCCTCCCCTCTCGATCTCTTCCGACGATGATCTCCCTATTCCCGCCGCGAGGTTGTCCATTTCACTCTCTCACACCCCTAATGTAACACCCCGATTTATAAAATCTTGATTTAGTATTCTAATCCATGATCTATAAATATATACAGAGTTATCTGAGGTGAGTTAGATTATGATGATTATGCAGAGTTGGAGTTATAGCCAGTTCTCTGTTATATTTTGGTTGCCGAGAGGGGTACTCTCGAGCATATACTTATTGTGTATCTATTTAAGTAGGCGATGTCAAGCCGAAATTGTTATTTAGATGATAAGTAGGTCATTGTGAATCGAAAATTATTATATTACGTAGGTGATTGTTGAGTTTGATTTATGATGTCATTGGATTGAGATAAGCCATTGGAGGCTGATACTGATATATTGTATTTCGGCAAGTGATAAAATATAGTGGAGATGTTGAAATTAAGAACTTTTATATGATAAGAAAGATAATTATTTTCTAAATTGAGGATTTGTAAAGGATTAAAATAATAAAAACTGGGACCGTTACAGTTGGTATCAGAGCTCAAGATATAGAATGAGAATTAGATTTAGAATAATTATCGTAGAAAGAGGATTGAATTTCTAGAATTGATTGCTATGATTGATTTGCAGGATTATGTTTTGTATGTATATGGATATGTTGTTGATATGGTTGGTTTAAGAGGGGCAGGTGTGCTTACGGGTATGATTAATCTCGAACCATAAGATAATTGGTCACTTCTTTATGTTCGAATTATGGTCCCCCACATACCATGATTCGGATGTGCTCTACTGGAGGTGTGGGCCCTCAGTATGAGCTGCCAGTGGTATGGGACACTGAAGTAAGGAAATGTTTAAAATATCAGGTGAATTAAGATTAAGTCAGGCTGTAAGAACATAGTATAGAGTTTGATTAAGAAATAAGAAATTCTGATGGTAAAGAATTGAAGAAGATACAATATTAACAAAGAGAAACGTTATGAGATGGAGAAGTGTGAAGGTCTTATACTCATTCAACTTCAGATATGTCAAGTTTTGAGAATGAAACTTTTGTAAGAGGGATAGAATTGTAACACCCTAATTTGTAAATCTTGATTTAGTATTCTAATCCATGATCTATAAATATTATACAAAGTTATTTGAGGTGAGTTAGATTATGATGATTATGCTAAGTTGGAGTTATAGTCAGTTTTGCGATATATTTTGGTTGCCGAAAGGGGTACTCTCGAGCATATACTTATTGTGTATCTATTTAAGTAGGCAATGTCAAACCGAAATTGTTATTTTGATGATAAGTAGGCCGTTGTGAGCCGAAAGATTATTATATTACGTGGGTGCTTTTTGAGTTTGATTTATAATGTCAATGGATTGAGATAAGCCATTGGAGGCTGATACTGATATATTGTATTTGGGCAGATGATAAAATACATGGGAGATGTCGAAATTAAGAACTTTTATATGATAAAAAGATAATTATTTTCTAAATTGAGGATTTGTGAAGGATTAAAATAATGAAACTAGGACCGTTACACCCATTCCATCTTTCCCGCCTCAACTTCCCTCTCCTTCTCTCTCTCTCTCTCTCTCTCTCTCTCTCTCTCTCTCTCGTTGCTGATCTCTCTTCTCCCGCTCACTGCTCTTCCTTCTCGTTCTCTCCCATCGCTGAGATCCCTGTGTTAGGAACTTGAGATCGTGGATGTCCATCTCTCAGACCCTCGATCTCGTCATCGTTCATTCTGTCGCTGCTGTGATTTTGACCCCCTCACTGTGGTCTCGTCGATGGCGCAGAGATTCCTCCAAGAGAGAGAGAGAGAACACCCCGATTTTTTAAAACACCATGCTATCCTCGTCGACATGCTATCCTCATCGTCACTGTCAGTCTTCTTGTCTCCCATGCTGGGCACTGTAATTACAAGGTAAAGTTGGGGCAAATGATTACGAGCTTCAATTACAATGGGGAGGCGGGATGGACTTTTGGGTGGTGGTCACTGTTGTTGTCGTCGGTGAATCAGCAATTTGTGAAATTTGTGCTAGGCTGTGATGTAAATCTAAGCCTTCTTTTTAATTTTCTTTTTGTGCATTTGGATTTGGGAATGTTGATGAATGCCGCGAATGAGTCTCTTCCTTTGTGGTAGTCATCGCCGTCACTGCTTATAGATAAGCAATTTCTTTTATTGTTTTTTTCTTGTTTGTTAGCAAGGAAAATGGATTGAAATGAGGGTGGTTCAGCTTTACTTTCATTATCGCTTAGCTTATGTTGTTATTGTTGCAGTGGTCGTTCGCTTGTTAGGTGGTTGTCACGATTCTGAGCGAATATGATATTATCTTCTAACTTTATGCTTTGTTACTTAAATTTGCTTGGTTTTGAAATTTTGTTGGCTGGTTGATTGCCTTTATCTCCTGCTTGTTTGCCTCTCTGTTGGCTGCTTGATTGTTGCTCTATTGGCTGGTTGGCTTATTGCTCTAACCCTGGTTCATTCTCTTTATGTTGGATGCTTCTTTGCCTCTTTGCTGGCTGTGTGACTGCATACATGTTGGTTGGTTGTCTTCATGTTCTGTAGGCTGGTTGTTATCTTCTATGTTATCCGGTTGCTTACTTGATGCTCTTTTGGTTGTTGGGCTCTTGGTTGACTTCTGTTTTGTTGACTGTTCAATTTTCAGCCCAGAAAAGCATTTTTCCTCTCTTTCTCTCTGTTCTATTATTATATTGGGGTAACTAAACCACTTTTGCAATAAGGGTGACCATATCTTGATGGGGGACTATTATATCTTTGATTGTACGACCCATGTTGATTTTTCTTATTGTGTTTCCTTGTCAATCAGAAAAGGGTGATGATGAAAAAAAGTTAAACCCACCTCTTTTCACTCTATTTTCCCTCTTAACAAATAAGAAAAAGGGCATGAGCGGGAAAAAGCTTTTCTGGACAGAATTCTGACACCAATTTTTTAAACTTTGCTTTCCAAGAGCCAAACAAGTCCTAACAGAAAGTAACAATAAATAATTGTACTTTTCTACTTCCTTGTTGTGTTTGGTTGGTAAAAAGTAGAGAGAGAAACAAACCACTCATTTGGAGAAGCAAAATAACGAGAAAAAATAAATAAAAAATAAAAATGTATTTTACTTTACTTATTTTGTTGTGTTAGTAAAAAGAGTGAGGACGAATTAAGACCTAACTGTTTTTTATCCAGCCAAGCAATTATAATTTGTATTGGAATTGGGTACTGGGATTTATTTCGGAAGGGACAAAGTAAGCCCGTTTTCAGAACTTGTCAATTACATCATTGGGCTGAAATTAGCAAGTCCTGACTCAGCTCTAAAACTAGAGGCTTTAATTTGACAAAAATACCATTTGTAAAAGGCCCCCGGAGACATTACTTCTCAATTCTCAAATAACAACCAAAAAATTAGGCGTCTTAATTGATGAAATTATTTATATTTATATAATTTTCATGTTTATAGCTCAATCCATATTATATCTTAATTAAATATCAATTAGTTGCTTCTCAAATACAATTTATGACATAACTTCAATTGTTGAGAGCAAAATCGTGAACTAATTCAAGAAAGTCAAAACCACCAAACCTATTTCTTCTTAATTCTCCAAGCAACTTTCTACTCATACTCACGACTCCTTTCAAACAATTTAAAAAAAAAAAAATTCTAACTCCCAACGTCTCCCAATGCACTAAATCCTAATTCCTAACTCCTTACCAAATGGCACCTAAGCAATTGTTTGGCAAAAACTAGAAAGTGGATCAACCCAACCAACACTTAGTAGCAAGAAGTGCAGCACCCTCCACATACAGGGTCCCAGAAAAGTAACTGGTCTTTTGGCATAATACATGGCACATGTCTAATTATGGAGGTACAGAAGCCCCAAAATGTTAGGGTAAAAATTAGATTTTTTTTTTTTTTTTTCAATTAAATGCTTTTCTTCCAATGGAAATAGGCACAGATTCACGAACAAAGATGATAACGGGCTATGATCTGTCTTGGGTAAGGTAAGAGATAGTTGTTTTCTCAAAGAGAAATCCCGAAATCCCTGACTCTTCTTCGATCTTTTTAAATAATTATTTATCATAGAAGAGAATATTTTAAGAAATTGAATGAACTTTGCTGAATCTTATGTGAATCCAATGTGTGTCATGTACAAGTGTTTTGACATTTGTATTCACAGAGAAAAAGTATTGAAAAGCAAGCACAAAAAAGAATTCTTTTTTTATGTTTTCTGATTAAAACTAATCTATTATGTTTTCTTAATTTCTTGGATTCTCAGTTACTTTGGAAAAGTTCTCCAAGCAGCAAACAAATAACCATTGTGTCCACTAAAATATCTGAACATTTTTAGAGTACTTTATATTTCATAGAAGAGACTTTTAAGCTCTTCCGAACAAATAAACAGCCTTAAACCCTAAATCTCCAATGTTATCCATTACCAGCTTTGATTGGCCAACCTATTAATTGTTAAGAAGATGGGTATCTTAATGGTTTGGCCTTCGATCTCAAATAAGATAAATCTTATTATTTAATATTTAATTGACAAATTTATTATACATTTTAATTTTTAATAGCAGATTTAATTTAATAATATTGATATTATTTAAATCACCAAACAGTTAATTTTGTGATCAATTTTTTCACCCACACTTCCACATTACTAACCAAACATTATAAAACACAATATATTTTCTCACTTACACTTTAACATTACAACCAAATACTGTAAAACTTACTTACACAAATTCTAATTTCTCACTTACACTTTCACATTTCACATTCTCATTGTCCACTTGCAACTTTTCCGCCCACTTGCAACAAACCAAACATATGCCCTTGGGTGAAGATCAGAAGCTGAGCATCAGACAAAGATATAATATGACAATTTTGTAAGAATAAGACACCCAATTGAGTCGAAAGGGTAACCTGAAGGTGGGTTGAGCACAATTGTCAACATACAAATTGACCCTTGTGGCAAGGGACAGATCTTTGACAGCTCAAGCAGTGGGTTTTTATGTACAAACTACAAAGCATCAAACATAGAAGACATTTGTAGACGAAATAAATCGAGATAGAAGGAGATGCAAGAAGTTAAACATCACACACCACAATGTCCAAGGTAGATAGTAGAAGCTCTCACTCCTCGTCTATATCATCAATGCTTAACCAATCACTGGATTCCTTGTTCTGCGGGCTAGTCGAGCTGCCACCTTTGGCTGCACCCTCCGAGTTCTTCAGCTGAATCCAGCCTTCCTTTGAATCTTTATGTCGAGAATTTCCACCCTGATTTGTTGTTTTCGAGTTCTTCGGTGCTTCTTGATCATCATCATCCTCTAGATCACTAAAAGATACATCTTCATCATTTCCCAATGGAACAGTTGCCCCTCCAGAGCCACCAGCTTCACCAGTCTCCTCTTCTTCCAACCAGTCGTCACCATCGTCTTCATATTTCTGGATGGATATAGTATTAGAGGCATCACTGCTGATATCTTTGCTTTTAGCCGGGACTGGTGGGTCTTCTTCGATGACAGACTTGTCAATTATTTTCACCTCAGTAGTCTCAACAGGGTGCTTCTCAGTCTCGAGATCAGTTATTGGAACCAAAGTGGAGGGTTCTTCTGCTGTGAGAGTCTTGCTTGATGAAGTCTCTGCGGATGTTTCGGATGGTGAAATGTCATTCTGTTCAACCGGAACTGTTGCATCCACCTCTGTCGGAAGGGATGGAACACCTATACCATTACCAGACCCCTCGGATTTTGGCTTTGCACGTTTTTGTAAATCCTGCAACAGCATTGCCCGCACTTGCACAATCTGCAACACATTTCCAAATGTTAAACGGAAGCTGAAGAAACAATACCAGAAATGATACGTTCAACTCAATAATGATATGGACTGAACATAAAATGACTGAATAATAATGAAACTACACGGAATAACTGCTTCATATCATGAAAATCCAATGATTTCTTCCAACAAGAGTTGTTTATTCATGCTTTGTTATTTCCTCTTATAGGTGGGCTATCTGAAATCTCCTAGATGTCCACTACTTTAAATTTCGTCATGTGTTTCAGTGCCTACCTCTCCAATAACTCATACAAGTTTTAACTACTGACTATTGTTATTTGTTTTCTTTCCCAAACCCTTGAGACGAGATATGTCCAGGTAGCACTACTTCATGAGTCTTTGTTTATCCAATTTATGCATCTCCACATGTATCCTTTTACATGCTAATGATCTCTCTCTCAACAATCAAAATAACCAGAAACCAGTCCAGAGTTGGAGCTCCATCTCTTTCCATATCCTGCTTCCTCTATTTTATGCTCTGGAGGCAGGGCAGAGTCAACTGCTCTATTCTCTGTTTCTCACTTTATCTTTCATTCTATGTTCTTGGATTCTCTTTATATATCCACCTGGATCCTTTTTTAAGTTTCAAACCCAGTGGAATTCATAGAAGACAAATATACCTCTAGAACTTCTAATAGTAAACTTGGCACATGTTTACATAACCAATGATATGAAAAAACTTGGCATGACTCTAGGTTCTTGGATTCTTTTTATGTATCCAACTTGATTCTTGTTAAGTTTCAAGACCCAGTGGATGCATAAAGGACAAATGGACCTCCAGAATTACCAGAATTTTCTAACGGTAATTTTGGGACATGTTTAGAGTAACCATCATATGAACAAACTTGACATGACTTTTAAGCTATATACAAACTACAAAGTTATGCTTAGGTATATCTTAGGTTGAAATACACCAAGAGTATAACGTGACATGAAAACTAGAAGAAACATGCACACAACAATTGGTTGCTACAATTCTATTATATATACAACAACAACAACTAAGCCATTTGTCCCAAGTATTTGGGGGTAGGCTACATGAACCAAAAGAGAATTATGCCGGATCGGGCACATAGATCAGCTTTCTCTACTCATTCTTATCGAGCAATATGCCTTCACTAAACCTTTAGCCTCTATATCTTGTCGTATTACCTCCATTCATATTTTTTTCAGTCTCCTCTGCGCTCTTTTAACTTGCCCTAAATTGATACGCTCTACTCGTCAGACTGATTGCTACAATTCTATTATATATAATTAGTAAAAATCTACAAGGTTACAAACACTTTTCTTATTATACCTGGTAGCTGCACGAGTCATTGGAATGCATAACTTTACATTTAGCTGATGCATTGGCTTCCAATGAGTCAAATACATGGTTTAAATTTTTGAAATTTTAAACACTGAACCCAAGAAAAATATGTGATTTTCAATCTAAAGAAGATATATTTCTATAGATAATATGCATTTGAATGTTTCACCTCATCAATCAATTCATGCACACAGCAAGTTATGTTGTTACAGTGTTGAATATTGAAAAGTTCATACCCAAAATACTATAAAGGGGGATTTATTTATTTTATTTTATTATTTTTTTTTTTTTTGGGGGGGGGGGGGGGGGGAGAGAAAGAGAGAGGGCTTAAAATTTATAATAAAAAAATGAAATGCTCCTTCCTGAAACAACACATAAACTGCAAACATTGATCTTTGAAATCAAATTTGTACCTCTCTCTCTCTCCCCCTCTAAAGTATCGAATGATGAATCATCACGTCATTACTCACCAGTATGTATTTTTTTCTTGGAAACGCAACTACTTCCATTGAAGAATTTAAGAGCTTGATAAATAATCAACTAACTGCTTGTCTTTATCTTTTTCAAACACCCTAGAGGGTAAAGCATTCAACCTTGTGAGTCATTTTTCAACCATGAGACGTAATATCTGTTTACTTAATCAAATTCAAGTACTTTGTAGTTTATAACAATCATCAAAACTCGAGTTGTGATGTAAGCCAAGAGTATAATGTGACATGAAAACTGGAAGACATGCATGCAATTGGTTGCTACATTCTATTATATACAATTAGTAAACATTTATAGGGTTACAAAAACTTTTCTTATTATAACCTATGTTGCATGGAAACGACAATGTTAAAATGGACACGACACGTGGCACATGGCAAAATTTTAAAAATATAAACGATACGCGTGTCAGACACATTTCGGACACGTTTTGAACACGACACGACTCCATAATAGAAGTGTCCGTGTTGCATAGATTATAACTGTTAGTTGCACATGAGTCATTGGAATGCATAACTTTACCTTTAACTGATCCAATGGCTTCCGATGAGTCAAATACATGGTTTAATTTTTTGAAAATTTAAACACTGAACCCAAGAAAAATGTGAAACAATTTCAATATAAAGAAGATATATTTCCATAATATGCATTTGAATGTTTCACCTCATCAACCAATTCATGCAATAGCAAGAGATCTGTTGTTACAGTGTTGAACATTGAATGGTGCATACCCAAAATACTATATTGGTGGGGTGGTTTTTTTTTTGTTTTTGTTTTTGTTTTTGTTTTTTTTTTTTTTTTTTTTTGGGGGGGGGGTTAGAGATACAGACACAGATAGAGAGGACATAAAAATATAATAAAAAATGAAATGCTCATTCTTGAAACAACACATAAACTGCAAGCATTGATCTTTAAAATCAAACTTGTAGTCCTCTCTCTCCCTCTAATATCGAATGATGAATCATCACGTCATTACTCACTGGTAAGTATTTTACCCTTGGGTCCCCGCATGTGGCCTTGTTGTTCCTCACTGGGGTCGTTGAGCCTCGCTCCCCACGTGAAGTCCCAAGTTTGAAACCCAAGCTCCACGGACATTAATTATTTCCAGCCATAGTGACCCGCTTCCGATCACGGTGTGCGGCTAGTTTACCAAAAAAAAGCATTTTCCCTTTGGAAACACAACAATTTCCATTGAAGAATTTAAGAGAGATAAATAATCAACTGACTGCTTGCCTTTATCTTTCTCAAACACCCTAAAGGGTAAAACATTCAACCTCATGTGAGTCATTTTTCAACCATGAGACCTAATATATGTTTACTAAATCAAATTCAAGTACTTTGTAGTTTATAACAATCAACAAACTTGACTTGTGATGTAAACCAAAAGTATAATGTGACATGAAAAGTGGAAGACACGTGCACGCAATTGGTTGCTACAATTCTATTATATACAATTAGTAAATAAAATCTGTAGGGTTACAAAAACTTTTCTTATTATAACCTATGTTACACGGACAAGACAATGGTGAAATGGACACGACACGTGAACACGTGATAAATTCTTAAAATACAAACGACACGCGTGTCCGATACATTTCGGACACGATACAGCTTCATGATGAATTATTCATGCTGCATAGATTATAACCGGTAGCTGCACGCACATGAGTCATTGGAATGCATAACTTTACCTTTAACAGATGCAATGACTTCCAATGAGTCAAATACATGGTTTAAATTTTTGAAAATTGAAACACTGAACCCAAGAAAAATGTGATACAATTTCAATCTAAAGAAGATATATTTCCATAGATGATATGCATTTGAATGTTTCACGTCATCAATCAATTCATGCAACAGCAAGAGATCTGTTGTTACAATGTTGAACATTGAATGGTGCATACCCAAAATACTATATTGGTGGAGTCTTTTTTTGGGGGTGGGGGGTCGGTAGAGATACAAATACAGATAGAGAGGACATAAATAAATATAATAATAAAAAAACAAAATGCTCCTTCCTGAAACAACACAAACTACAAACGTTGATCTTTAAAATCAAACTTGAAGTCCTCTCTCTCCCCTTAATATCGAATAATGAATCATCACGTCACTACTCACGAGTAAGTACTTTCCCCTTGGTCCCCGCATGTGGCCTTGTGGTTCCTCACTGGGTCGTTGAGCCTCGCTTCCCACGTGAGGTCCCAAGTTCGAAAGCCATGCTCTACGGACATCAATTATTTCCAGCCACTGTGACCCGCTTCCGGTCACGGTGTGCGGTTGGTTTACCAGCAAAAAAAAGATATTTTCCCCTTGGAAACGCAACAACTTCCATTGAAGAATTTAAGAGCCAGATAAATTATCAACTAATTGCCTACCTTTATCTTTTTCAAACACCCTGGAGGTTAAAGCATTCAACCTCGTGAGTCATTTTTTAACCATGAGACGTAATATATGTTGACTAAATCAAATTCAAGTACTTTGTAGTTTATAACAATCAACAAAACTTGACTTGTGATGTAAACCAAGAGTATAATGTGACACGAAAATTTGGAGACACATGCACACAATTGGTTGCTACAATTCTATTATATACATTAGAAACATCTATAGGGTTACAAAAAATTTTCTTATTATAACCTATGTTGCACGGACACGACAATATTTGACATGGACACACGTGACAAATTCATAAAAATACAAACGACACCCGTATCCGACACATTTCAGACACGATACAGCTCTATGATAGAAGTGTTTGTATTGCATATATTATAAACGGTAACTGCACATGAGTCATTGGAATGCATACCTTTACCTTTAACTGATGCAATGGCTTCCAATGAGTTAAATACATGGTTTAAATTTCACTGAACCCAAGAAAAATGTGATACAATTTCAATCTAAAGAAGATATATTTCCACAGATAATACGCATTTGAATGTTTCACCTCATCAATCAATTCATGCACACAGCAAGAGATCTGTTGTTATAGTGTTGAACATTAAATGGTGCATACCTAAAACACTATATTGGTGGGGAGGTTTTTTTTTTTTTTTTTTTGGGGGGGGGGGGGAGGGGTTAAGAGATACAGATAGAGAGGATATAAAAAAAATATAACAATAAAAAATGAAATGCTCATTCTTGAAACAACACATAAACTGCAAGCATTGATCTTTAAAATCAAACTTGCAGTCCCCTCTCTCTCCCCTCTAATATCGAATGATGAATCATCACGTCATTACTCACCAGTAAGTATTTTCCCCTTGGGTCCCCGCATGTGGCCTTGTGGTTCCTCACTGGGTCGTTGAGCTCCGCTTCCCACGTGAGGTCCCAAGTTCGAAACCCATGCTCCATGAACATTAATTATTTCCAGCTACCGTGACCCGCTTCGATCACGGTGTGTGATTAGTTTACCGGCAAATAAAGTATTTTCTCCTTGGAACCGCAACAACTTCCATTGAAGAATTTAAGAGCCAGATAAATAATCAACTAAAAGCATTCACCCTCGTGAGTCATTTTTCTACCATGAGACGTAATATACGTTGACTAAATCAAATTCAAGTGCTTTGTAGTTTATAACAACCAGCAAAACTTGACTTGTGATGTAAACCCAGAGTATAATGTGACATGAAAACTGGAAGACACATGCACGCAATTGGTTGCTACAATTCTATTATATACAATTAGTAAACAACATCTATAGGGTTATAAAAGTTTTTCTTATTATAATCTATATTGCACGGACACATCAATGTTAAAATGGACACGACACGTGAACACGTAGCAAATTCTTAAAAATACAAACGACATGCGTGTCCGACACGTTTCGGACATGACATGACTCCATGATAAAAGTGTCCGTGCTGCATAGATTATAACCGGTAGTTGCACATAAGTTATTAGAATGCATAACTTTAGCTTTAACTGATGCAATGGCTTTCAATGAGTCAAACACATGGTTTAAATTTTTGAAAATTTAAACACTGAACCCAAGAAAAATGTGATACAATTTCAATCTAAAAAGATATATTTCCATAGATAATATGCATTTGAATGTTTCATCTCATCAATCAATTCATGCAACAACAAGAGATTTGTTGTTACAGTGTTGAACATTGAATGGTGCATGCCCAAAATAACTTATTGGTGGGGTGATTTTTTTTTTTGTGGGGGGGGGGGGGGGGGGGGGGTTTAGTGATATAGATACAGATAGAGAGGACATAAAAAAAATATAATAATAAAAAAAATGAAATGCTTCTTTTTGAAACGACACAAACTGCAAGCATTGATCTTTAAAATCAAACTTGTAGTCCTCTCTCTCCCTCTAATATCGAATGATGAATCATCACGTCATTACTCACCAGTAAGTATTTTCCCCTTGGGTCCCCGCATGTAGCCTTGTGGTTCCTCACTAGGTCATTGAGCCTCGCTCCCCACGTGAGGTCCCAAGTTCGAAACCCTTGTTGCACGAAAATTAATTATTTTCAGCCACTGTGACCTGTTTCCGATCACGGTGTGCGATTGGTTTACCAGCAAAAAAATACTTTTCCCTTGAAAACGCAACAACTTCCATTGAAGAATTTAAGAGCCAGATGAATAATCAACTGACTGCTTGCTTTTATCTTTTTCAAACACCCTAGAGGGTATAGCATTCAACCGTGTGAGTTATTTTTCAAACATGCGATGTAATATATGTTTACTAAATTAAATTCAAGTACTTTGTAGCTTATAACAATTAGCAAAACTTGACTTGTGATGTAAATTGTTGAACCTTTTCAATACCAACTTAAACTGAGCATAGCTCAAGCGGCAAAACTACTTCCTTCCTCGTAGAAGGTTGTGGGTTCGAATCTGTCCCATCCACAGTGGGTAGATTTTTCGAACTAAAATTTGTAGAACACTCTTAAAGGCATATTACACAACAACTCGACTTCGCGGTGTACGGAGACCACAAGACTTGACTAGGGGTTCATGGATACCCATCAAGGCTTACGGAGTTGTGTATAGAGGCTACTAGTAGTTCGTGGAGACTAGACCGTTGTGATTCGTGTCTGCATGGTGTTTCATTCTCCCTCATGGGAGTTCCTTGCACCGGGGAGAGGGGTGGGGGTTCCTTTCGCCCATTGTGGGGACCATGATGTAAGCCTATGGGCCTTACAAAAAGAAAAGGAAAGAAACACACTTAAACTTATCAGTGGTTTCCTTCCTCCAAAATGTACCATATACCCAACCACCTCCGCTAGCAAACTCACAACTTCAGGAGTCTTGGACCATCCCAACCAGACTTAACCAGACTTTCCAATAGAATCACCAACAAGTTATTACCCACATCAAACTTATCTCCATCTGTGCCACAAAACCAAACTCTCCCATCCCTACCTCTGTTAGCATCACATCTAGGATAAACCTACCATCCACCTCCTCCAAAATGCCCCCTCAATATCACCAAAACCATTCATTAAATCCTCGAAATCATCACCAGAATTATTCCAGGAGCCGAATTACCAGATCTGCTACCATTATCCTGATGATTTTCATTGCGTGTTTCATCTATTACAATAACAAAGGAATGGACTCCTAAACTCATAAGGAGAAACTGAGTGGTACTGAAACTGTTGATCAAAACTATAAACTCAGACTAGTTACTTAATTGTTCCTACAAACAACAAAAATTAACTTAAACTTTAATCATCATAGAAACTGTTCCATCCTACCAAATAGAGGAAACCAGTTGATCTGCCATTTCTATGAACCGTTTCCTAGTTGCCATTCGTAAATTTAGCATATTCCACTCTTTGACCCTTGATTACTGTTAAAATATAAATACCTCAACCCTCACTTTAACTTTAGAGTTGTGATGCACTGGCTGAGACTTTAATATGGTATCAGAGTTAAGTTTTCCAACTATAATATCAACACCTCATTTCAGTGCAAATTCTTGTTCACGCATAGGAGCCCTTCCATAAACGGAGCAAGCAGACAATCCTATCGCTGCACCATAAAACTCAAAGTCGACGTGTACATATTTTGAAAGCTCCCTTATAGGCAGAAGTACCAAAATGCTAGGGGTACTACCATGGCCAGTCTTCCTTGAAGCCTTAAAAGGGCCATTCATCAAAGACTCCAATATTGGCAGCACAAAAGCCAATGTTTTACCCTGACCAGTCCGAGCTCGACCAACCAAATCAGATCCATCAAGAATCATATTGACGTCATCGCTTGGATCGAGAACGCATCGATGCCCTTGAACTTCAATTTCTCCTTCAGAGCCTCAGATAACCTAAATTTAGACAAGGCATTGGGGTTCTCGTCATCCTCCTCCATCAGCTTAGCCTTATTCATGGATGAGCCATTGGCCAGCTCCTTGATATTCTCAAGCCCATCCGATCCATTATCGCTCCCCTCCACATCAGAAGCCTTCCTCCACTTTTTCTCCTCCTCCTCGCTACTCACCAGCTCGTCATCCTCCGACGAATCGGTCTTCTTCTTCTCCTCCTTTTTCTTCTTTTTGTTCTCAGACTTCAGCTCCTGGATCGAGTGCCCGTTCGCATGAGCTTCGGCATCGAGATCCATGGACTCGATCTTCTTGGACTTCTTGATGAGAGATCAGGGGAGGCTGAGAGAGGATCAGATAGGCGGGAAGGCACTTGGGGGGAGGTTAAGGGGGAAAAGGTGACGGCATCGGAGCCTCTCCTGCAAAAAAAAATTGGGACAGGGAAGAAAAAATTGGCGGTTATGGCAGCGGAAGTAACTATGGTGGAGGTTATGGTGATGGCAGGGATGGCAGTAATTATGGAGGTAACTACAGTGGAGGCGCTGGAGGCAGCAACAACTATGGCACTTGTGTAGTGGCAAAAACTTTAATATGGCATCAAAGCAACTTAAGTTCAATTCTCACCGGGTGCGTATTAAAAGCGGACTTAAAATAAAAATATCGATACTGTGAAAAGCCTAGGTTTCAGCCCATAAAAAAAAGACACTCGAACTTGGGGGGGGGGGGGGGGGGGGGGGCCGTATCTCAACTCTCACCTTATCTTCGTAGTTTTGATGCAGTGCCAGAGACTTTAATATGGTATCAGAGGAACTCAAGTTCAAATCCCATCGGGCGCGCACTTAAAAGTGGATTTAAAAACAAAAATATTGTTAGCACAAAAGCCCAAGTTTTGACCCATAAAGACTGCTAGATCTGCAGGGGCATGTTAAAATATAAATACCTCATTCCTCATTTTAACTTCGGAGTTGTGATGCAATGGATGTGACTTAAATAATTACCAATCTACACTCTCTAAGCCAAGCAAAGTTTTTATTTCAGAGTGGAAAACTTACACATAAATTATCAGTAGACGGCCAGAAATCTGCAATATGATCTGAAAAGTTTTAACTGTTTTTCATAAGCAATTCTTTCAGTAGAAAGTGACCTTGAATCACAATGTTCATTGGCTCTTATCATAATGCCTCTCATCTTCCATACGATGATTAAGCAATTCAGTGAGACAAGGTCTGGTGACTAGCATAGTAGGCTTCTTCACCCAAACTCTTCTTAATGGAAGACACGTTCATACTAGGACCAGTCTTACAGCAAGCTTACACAATATAACATTCCTCCACTCCATTTCTTCATGCCATTTTCCTCACACTGAAAATAAATCAAAGTTTTCTTGAAATGCCAAGCATCAGAGCGTCGAACAAACATTGATCTTTGGGACACAGAGCGTTGAACAAACATTGATATTTGGGACACAGAGATATGAGAAGCAAGCTGATCCAAACTGACATATGGAAGAAATCAGATCAGACCTTTGAAAAGTAGATTAATCAATTTGTTGAAATCCTAAATTTTCACAGCCAGGCCAGCTTTCATTTAGATAGTATAATATTAAATACATTAATTACATGTCTTTCAAATGATCAAAATAGACCTGTACTGCACAGTAGTTCACCAATGGCCCAACTTGAAGTTGAATGCTTTCAAGTAATCAACCGTTAAGAGTATCAACATTTTAGCTGCCACTTATCGTCTTTGGTTTCATCGTTGCTTGCTTCATCCGGTACGGTATATTGGTTGCCAATGTAACACAAACACTTCTACCATGGAACTGTACCCGTGTACGACACCCCGATACCCGTGTCATACCCCGACATTTCATTGAACACTTCTCATACACTTCTAAAATGTTGCTAATTAGAAATTTTAGTTTTTTTTTTAGTTTAGGACATTATAGCTTTTTTGATGGGTCATATATCTCTCATACACTTTTTTCTTCTCACTATATGCTTGATATATTTATTTAGCTTCATGTATATATCAAAGATCATAGCAGAAAAATATTTCAAAATATTGATTTGCATGAAGCTATAATAACTTTAGATATCTTTTGGTAATGTGTAATACATTGAGCTACTCTATATAAACTTGAAGAGCATATTTTATATATGTATTTATGCAACATGACTGCATGTATATATGCACTCGTCTTATCATTTATACACACTCTCTTTCACTCTTATTCCACTTATTTCTCACCTTAAAGGCTTTGACTTTTCCCTGTTTTATTCCATTCACGATTTCATGCTTCTAAGACTAGAATCTTGACCTTTCACTGAATATCAACAAAATACCCAATTACTCTCAAGATTTGCCCTGTGCCCCATTACCAAATGACATCTCACTCTATTGAATATAGTATTCTTTTTCCAGATTTCCACAGTATATTCTTGTGTCTTTCTTTGAACCATAGGATGTTGAACTCATGTCTCCAATTTACTCTTTATGAGATCACAACAGAACATTAAAAAAACTCAATCTTATACATGCAGAGAACATTGATCTTAAATGTCAAAATAATGAATCTCCTTCAGCAACATTTCCCAACATTCCTCATCCTAGCAATAATCCTGATCTGTTGTTTAGTAGGATTGAGCAAATCAGTCAGCGGCTGAGGAAACTAAAACAAGCATAATCGCAATCCGCATGAAACCAGGCTTCAAGCATTATAATTTGCGTTGCGCATTAACTCATAGAGTAAGACGCAAAGTTGGTTTCCAGTGTTTGGGATTTAAATTAAAACTTGCCATGCTTTCAAAACTTGTTAAAGCAGAGTTTCTGAGGCACTTCAGATCACAGCATAGGTTTTTGATTCTAGGATCCCCAATAATAACACAAATTCTCTGGAATCCTTGCATCCATTTCAAAACCAAAACTGTTCAAGAGAAAAAAAATAATCCACACAAGTGCTCAATAAAAAGAAATCCACAGTCTGTTATTAAGTATATTTCAGCAGGCAAAGAGCAGAACATATGCCACAATGTGACAACAAGCAAAAGCGCACATGACCATTAGTAAGGCAGAAGCCATCTTCCAGAAAGTTTCTCAGTTTATATTGACATTGTACTTGTAATTTGTCTACAAGAAACAAAATCAATATAAAAGCAAAGGATTTATGATTTAACTTGAATCACATACTTCTGAAATCAGCCGCATAAACAGTTTGAGTCAGCTTGATTCAGCTTATGTATAAGCCTCAAAGAATTATATTAAACAAATAAATACCATAAGGTGGAGGAAGTTACCTGAGGTGTCGTTAGAAGTTCAGCATCTGGCCTATTAAGTCTAGAATGCAGAAGCACAAAATATGTCTTCCAAAAGCGACCTTCACTCATATGACTCGGGCAAAGCTCAATCCTAAGAGCTGCTAATCTTGGTGCTAGGTGCTCAATAGCCAATGCATGCTCTTGTTGGGCATCGGACATGTCAAATTCTAGAATAAACAACAAGTGTAAGGAAATTCCTAGCATTAAAAATAACAGTACCAGAGCATATCTGCAAAATGACTCATTTTCACTTAAAAAATAATAGTTGAAAGAAGATAATATTTGTTTGTAAAACCATTGAGATTATTAAGCCACACTGCAATAATCAATAACAAACCAAAAGATACTCATCAGTCATGATTCTGATGAGTCATGATTCTTCAAATGTGATAATCTACATTAGAGAAATTAGAATGCTAAGAGCATAGATCAAAACATGGGAAGATCACATTTGCATAAATATCACTATCACGCTACGTGTGACCATATACAGTTGGGAACATGAGATGGCTAAGATCACATAACAAGAAAGAACACAGAATGGCTAAGATCACATAACATGAATCTGATGAATCTCTCTAATGGAATCAATTCTGACGACTTAAACTAAAATGAGACATCCCATTTAGGCTCGAATTCCAGAAACCCTAGAATTGTTCACTATTTCTAGTAAGTTTTTTAACTCCCCCCCCCCTAAAAGAAAGAAAAAAAAGCTTCCACGTGCAATCATGGTTCAAAGTCACAGTCTCGGCCACTGACTCGGCGGGCACCATTCCACATCGGTCGCGGCGTCGCGGCCTCGACTCGAACGAGACGCGCGAAATGCTACATAGATGGCTCAAAAAAAATCTGAAAAAATCACGACAAATCTTTAAAAAATGTAGACATCAAAATTGACATATAACATGTCCAAAACATATCATTTAGCACACTAAACATGAAGATAATACATAAATACATGTGTCACGGTATAAACATATCAAAACAAATGCATAATTACTAAATTATATGAAATGAATTAAATTTAAATTAACTACTCTTTTCACAAAAGTAAAGATTAGTTCTACCTTTCTAGTAAAAATTTAAATTATATGAAATTAATTAAATGAAATTTTGGCTTGACTCGGGGCCGACTCGGCCTCGACTCGGCTGACTCGGTCGAGTCGGCCTTGACTCGGGGCCGACTTGGCCTCAACCCGGGTGACTCGCCCGAGTCGGACTCGAGTCAAGCAAAACAATTAATAGGTTGACTCGTGGACCGATCTCGGTATGACCGAGTTTTTGAACCTTGTGTGCAATACATTTACATAAGAGGGGTAATATGATTAGCTAATCAAGCTGAACAATCAAGGGGCTGCAATAGCTAATAATGCTCAGCACTTGAGGGGATAAACTAGATGCATCCCTGGAATACATAGATGAACAAAGAATTTATGCCAGAATTAGATGGACAAATGAAAAGAAAGACAACAATAATAATAACAAATTATGTTAACAAAAATCATGGGAATTTGCATCCATGGGCCTTCAATATATATATATATATATATATATATATATATATATATATATATATATATATATATATGAGGGATCTGTACCTCAGCGCCAGCTGAGAGACTCTCTCAGCTGGCGTGATGTGGCTGAATTTCAGCCACAATTTTGGGCGCTGCTACTATGGTCGCAGTTTTTTTATGAGGACTGTGATCAAGTCGCAGTATTTTTCTGAGGATTACTATCATGGTAGTATTATTTTCTGAGGACTGCGACCATGGTCACAGTCTTCGCAGTCTTTTTCTGAGGACTGCTACCATGGTCTCAGTCCTAATTACACTGAAAATATATGATTTTTAAGGACTGCGACTATGTCGCAGTGGATTGCGACCATGCCGCAGTCAGCTGCGACCATATTGAAGCACCAGCTCAGAGAGACCGCCAGCTGACGGCTGAGGTACATACATATATATATATATATATATATATATATATATATATATATATATATATATATATAAGTTGGACTACAAAATAAACGTTTATTTTTTGGTTCAACTCTACACAGTTCAAATGTCATGTTCGATATCCAAATATAAGATCCACTCTGTTGAAGTTGATCGACATTATCTGTAGTCTCTAAAAATAAATTATCATGCTATTTGAATACGTTTTGCTTAGCCATCAAGTGGACGCAAAATGGACGGCCGAAAGTAGCATATTGCTTAGATCTACTTCATTAGACATACAAAGTCTCGATCCAACTATTTCATCATGATCTAGACACTTAAAAACTCTCACATACTAATTTTTGTCAGATTTTAAATATTCTACACCGTTAAACTAACCAACTCATTACTTTCTGTCGTCCGTTTTGCACCCACTTGATGTATAAGTAAAAAGTATTCAAATGAAATGATTTTTGGATTTTAGAGACTTCAAAAAATGTAGATCAACTTCAACAGAGTGGATCTTGTATTTGAATGCCGGAACATGGAATTTAAACTATGTAGAGTTGGACCCAAAAATAAATGTTTATTTTGTAGTCCAACTATATATATATATATATATATATATATAAACACACAAGAAGTACTTGGATAAGATTTGCTTGCAGATTGTTAAACGCAAAAGTGTGAGAGTCCCTTCCTATTACTAGAAAAAGTTGCAGCAACACAAGATAGAAAAGATCCTCAAAACATACATCTCTTCATTGCATAATGCATTTGTGCCTATAGATGCAGGTCTCAATTTTAGTTTCAGTTCTTTCCGAAACATAAATACCTTAATCCGATTTGAAATTGTACAAAAGGAACAATTAACCACTCTTGCAAGTTGTACAAGACCAGATAAGCACGAATTTTCTTACAACTATAGAAATGACCAGACTTCAACTCCTAAACCCCATATAGTCTAGGAAGTTTTGATGCACATGGGTATAATGATTTTCTGACTAAGAAGAAACATTTAGATCGAGATCAAATTATAGATAGGTAATTTGGTCAAAGTGCAGGGAGGGGTGTAGACGCATCAGATATGGCATTTATCATATCTGTAGTCGCTTGGTAATCACAAATACATGATAATACATGATATGGTTACCAGTGAGTACTACTCAAAGAAATACAAGCGAAGGAAATCTAGAAGATATGTAAGTGGTACCCACATGAATCTTACACAAATACGATCAACAACATAGATAAGAAAGCTACCTGATGAATTGTCAACAAGCGAGCATCCTCTATAATCGAGTCTCAGCCCACTATACCTAGAAGATAAGCCTTTACTTTGCCTGGTAGAATAGCCCTTAACCATTCGAGTGTAGCCATGAAGTTGTACTAAACACTTAAAGAAAATTCTTGATTCTCTATAAGGGGCATGTTGTCAATTCTTTTATTCAAATAACGTTGGAGAATTCGTTTACATTTTTCATTGTCTCCTAGTTCAATGAGTCTAATTTCTCACTATTTCTCTTTATAACATTATTGGTGAATGCTTCCTTTGGCAAGTAATCCAATCAAATATTTTCTTATCTGTCTTAATATTCACTTTTTTCTCTTAATGCACTCACTTTCAGTGCTCATTCTTGGAATTGCATAGATTCTCCCTCTTCTTTACATTTGCTTCCTTAGTGTTTCTCTTAATTGAAGAGGAAAATTTTGCACCTAAAGACATAAAGGCAGAGACTGAGAGATAGTCTAAACCACGGATCAAGATCTAGGTATTGGTATCTAACATTGGCTAATAATTTTTTGTATCAATATCGTTAATATCGGTCATATAGGTTGTGATATCAGTCGATATTATAGGGTTAATATCATATGGAGTACCTCAAAATCCAATACGATATTGCCAATATATTGGAATCGTCGACCAATATTTAAACCATGGTCTAAACATTCTAAATAAAAATGCACCTATTTTCAAAACAATAATGAATCCTTTTCACTTTAAGAAGAGTCTATCTTGTTGACGACATGCATGTGGGCAATGAATGCATCATTGCCCTAAAAACCATGCCTCTTCTTCCCACCTCTTTTCTTTATCCATATATACTTCATCAGCCTCATCATAGCTTTTCTTTCCACATAGTATTCCATATCAGGCACACTCATATCTTATCCCCCTTCCTTCTCTTATAAATCACATGCAAACAAGGACTTAGAAAGAAATAAGTCTTTCGTAGACGTGTTGATGCATTCATTCATGCATGTCATTCAACATGAAATACTTTTCTCACAGTGAAAAAGGGTGTGGTCTGAAAAATAGGTACATTTCTTTTTTAGAATGTTCATATCATCTCTCAAGCTCTGCCTTCATATCCTTAGCTACACGATTTTCCTCTTCTGTCAAGCAAATGCAACAAAGAGAGAGAATGTGCATTTATGAAAATGAGCACTGAAATGAATCATCAAGAGAAAAAAAGGTGAATACTTGGACTAATGAAAAGATATTTGACTGGGATTACTTGTGAAAGAGGCATTTGCTAATGGTGCCACAAAGAGAAGCAATGAGAATGAGCTCATTAGACTAAAATGTAGATGTAAATGAAATTTCCAACCCAATTTGTAAACAAGAAATTAACAATGTGCTTGCACAAAGAATCAAGGATTTCCTTCACCATTTAGTTCAACTTAATGCCAGTACTGTCCTCAAATCGTGAAGGCTCTATTAGAAAACATAAAGGCTTATGTTTTAGATATACACGAACTAGGACTCATAATTGTTAAGTGTGCTCGCCTATTGATCCTTCACCAAGTAGCTTTCCCGATTGACACCAATGTTGGTCGTATGTATGTAAGACTTGGGTTAATACCACTTAAACTCCACTAGAGTTCTTTCAGTTTCATCTCTTAAAGCAATACTCACTAGTAATCATATCCGTATTTGTAATTACAAGCAAATAAGAATATGGCAAATGTCATATCTGATCCATTTGCACCCTTGGTGCTTTGAAAAAATTTCCTATCTATAATTTCCCCACAGTATGTCGTTGACTCGTTCCACACCTTTTATTTTTAGTCAGAAAATCATTATATACCCACATGCTACTTCAATATCTTCACACCTTTCACCTCCACCCTACATACATCCCCTTATCATTTAGCCTCTACCAATGGCCACCTAGGGTTCCATGAATACTCGTCAACTAATCTCAACTTTTAAAATACAGGACACATTTACCTACCCTGAACCCCCAGACTTAGTGAAGCGATGAGTGACTCCGCAAGGCTAACAATTCTCAAGGGTCATTGGTGAAGAGGGTGAGTTCCTCAACAAGTACTCAAGAGTGAGGCATTCTTGAGTGAACCCCACCCCCTCCTCTTACATGTAAGCCTACAAGCCTTTCTGTGAAAAAAACACGCCAAACTCTCAGGCAAAGATCATGATTGGTAATGAATATTGTTTAATCATAGTACCAGGAGCAAGACTAGTGAGATATATTCTTCCCAAGATCCTCTTGCAATTGCATATACAGTCTTGAGAGAACAAACACAACACAAACTTGGCACTTGGTCCAAATTATAGAACTTCAATTTGTTGTTTTTTTAAAGAATGATGGGGGGAAAGTCAACTATATAACTACCTCAAACCTTCTAAACCAAAATTTTCTACTTTTCCAACACATAATCTTAGCACTTATTTTCCCTCTCTCTCTATTTTCCATTATGGGACTAATGAAAACATCACTGCTAACATAAGCTCGGGACTTCCCATAACTCTACCAATTCTAAGTCCTAATTATAGTGATACTCATAAAAAAGTTTTCCTATCATTATCAAGATTCAATAATGAATCTTTAATAAAACAAGGATTCTTCATTCCTATTATCTTCTTCTATAATATATAAAGCCAAAAGAGGCGTGGCTTGTTATTGAAGATAGTAGTCGGGCTCACCTTTAAATTAAAAAAAAAATAAACCAAGCTCACACTTAAATAACACAGTGTGTGTTACCCTTTCTATTTGAGAGGCTACTTTTGGCACATACCCAGCCAATGAAATAAGTTGGACCCATGCATTTACAGAAGTAGTTTCACTTTTGTCCCCTTTGCGCATGTCCTTCAAAGAATTTGAGATGTTTGTACAAAATGTGTATAAAATAAGGGTAGAGTTTCCAGTCCCTTCAAATTAAATGAATTACTTTTAGACCTCTACCATTTAAATCAGTACTCCTAAATCTTTATTTTCTTTCTAAATTTATTTTTAGAAGTATGACCTCCTATGTATCTATTTTTAGCCCATAACTTACAATTTCTTTCAGAAATAGTCTTCGAGAAGTAGTAAAGGATATTTGCATAACCCTAAAAAATTTACATCTTCGCAGAACAACCTAAAAATAACACCTTCACAAAGTTCAAATACAGTGTCATAATTTAATATTTTTTGAATTTTAAACATATTTGAGGTCTATATGTCATTTTTGCATATATTATTTGCATATATTATCCTCATCTAAAATTCTTACTTTTTGCTGACAAATTCATTTGAATAATTAGTTTTAAAGTATACACACTTATACAAAGATAAAATTTTGCATCACTTTTATACTTACAATTAGTATCTTCTGTCGGTTACCTGTACCTTGTCAATTGTGCAAAATACCCCGGCATTTTGCCTCCCAAATAGAACTTATACCTCTAAAAATTTGTAATTAGCGCCTTATATTCCTATGTTTCCTCTGATCCAAATCAAGGCTTAACAAAGTTAATGCTCAGTTAAACTAACTACAACACGTGTTGTTTGAGAGGAAGGATGGGCCTCAAACTCGAATGTCCCAATCGAATGCATTGCACCAAAAGGTATTTTGTAATAGTGTTATACCCCCAACTCCAAAAGTATGGCACAGAATAAAAGTTCATTACATACCAGTAAAGAAGTGTCTCGAAAATACATAGGCAAAGTTAAAAAACAAAAATACAAACATAGAGTTTCAATGGCTATTGATTTAATCAATGACAATCACCTCCACTCCATCACTGGTCCTAGATCTAAGAGGAGGTGCAATAGCTCTTCTCGCAGCAATCCCTCTAGTTCACCCCCTTTTGAGTGAACTTTCTCCAAACTTTAGGAGGTAAATTCCTTAATCAAAAAGCAATAAAGGCATTAATGGCATTCAAGGAACTTAAGTCATTCTTTGATCTGGAAGAAAAAACTATTATGTTCATGTTGGATACACCAAATAATAGCCATCACATAAAGATCTCATTCAACTCAAACACCATTAGGAATACAATTTTTCTTCCAAATGATCCAAAGATCCACCAAAGTACCAAGGAAACTGGTAATATCCAAATGCCATTTGACATAATGCTATATAAGAGAGACAAATCTACAATATAGAAACAAATGATCACAAGATTCAACATGAGATCTACACAGTATACGAGATTCAACATGCCCATATGATTCAACTTGTCCAGAGCCTCCAGCGACCGCCCTAATGCAGAGCGAGTATGAAGCGGCAACAACAGCTTGAGACTGACAGCAGTATGCTACTGCGTCTTTGGTGGTTGTTAGAGGCGGTGGGAGGTGGCAAGCAAGTTAATAGGTTCGATTGTGCCTAATATCGTCGCCTACCTACAAATCAGAGCCGTTAGGTGTCACTTCCGCCCAAGCGGGTGCTCAAACCGCTTTCTTAAACACCGGTCACCATGTTGTTTTATTTTGCTCCCACAAGTACCGTCAGGGCAAGGGCAAGATCGCTTCTTCCTCTTCTTCCTCTTTCTCTCATCATCTCGATGTTCTCATCATCTTGTAGGCTCAAATCTGGATCCATCACCATTAACCCTGATACCTTGCTATTTCTTAAAGACAGAATAAAGAAAAAAAGTATAGTTGATCTTATTAATCCTTCCGTTCTTTTACAAAGCACCAAACTTTTTGACTTTTCTAATACCTTATCCTCAACATATTTTCCTCTCATCTCTCTACACTTCATCGTGAGAGCACTAACAATACATTTACTTACATAGACTTTGGACTCCAACAACTCTAGAGTTCAAAGTACTAATTCTACTCAGATTATGATTCTATACCAGCATCTAGTTCTTATCATTACTAGGATTTAATATTGAACTTTTAATTAAACTAGGACTCCTTTCATACTATAATTCAAAAACAAAAGAAATTCCTAATTTTTTTTCACTCTTATTTTGCATTGGGAATTGAGTAAATTCCAACACAATTCTCTAGCCATGAAAGTTGAAGTCTTAGGGAGAAAAGGAATGCTTTCTACAGTTAATACTCCAACATGGAATATATATCAAATAAGTGAAGGAGTGAAATTGAGGTATATGATGGTTGATATAGAGAGGAGGAAAGAAGAAACTGAAGGTTGTTAGATAGGAGTTACCGAGTTAGTGAACAGTAAACCTTAGGACAAGGTGTTTTTAGAGGGCTGTCGGTTGTAGTTTTGAATTAGTTTTCTTAGTTAGGAGTAAGTCGTTGAGTTATACATAGAGAATTTGGCATGTCTATGTCTGGAACATTATAGGATTATAATGGCTGTTTGAGAGCTTAATGAGTGTTAGGAAAATGTGTAGAATTGGTTCTTGTCTAAATTGTTCAGGATTAGGTTGATTTAGGGTCTGGTCAATAGGTACTCATCATCTCAGTCTGTCATTGAACCTGGTAAGGTTAAGACATGGAGTTCGTATAAATAAATAAGTAAAGGGAGCGCGACAAACCAAGTGCTATTTTGTTTTGCAGACCTCACCCAACTGGGGAAGTTACTCTTTCGCAAAGTAGGGTTTATTTGGCAGATCACATTAAAGATTCAAACTCTGGTACTACCCTTTTTTTTTACAAATATTATAATTTACATCTGTTCAATGTTCCGCTTAAATGGAATTTAGTTGTAACATGTACTTTCTAGCTGACACCAAAATTTCAGTAAAGACAATGTTGTTGTTGAAGATAAAAATAGAGTTCTCACAAAAGAAAAAAGAATAAATCAGAGATGGATATTCATAATTGTCAAAACTAGACAACCATTACAGATTAACATATTAAAACGGTAAAAGACTACTTTCTTATCAGTTAGAGCAGCTCAAGACAATGTCCTAATACAAGACAATGCCAAGTTTAAAATGAATATTTTCTGGCGGAAAAAGGTGCTCTTTTGTGAAGTTCTATAGAACGTATAAGCCAACTCTAGCTATTCCTCTTACTCATCTCTTTTGATAATCTATTGTTAACAATCTACCAGTCCATTTGTAAGAAAAATACAGTAATAAATCCATTGCTTGATTGTAACATTGTCTCCTAGTAAATGCCCACCTAGTTTTTCATATTTAACACAGGATGAATCATTCCAATTACTGACTATCAGCACATGAAGTGTTCTAATTAATACATACTATAAAAACTCAATGTCAATGTAATGCAGCCGTCAATGCTTCAAAAATCATCGACAAATATGCACAAAGCTTCAAACCAAGAGAGAATTAGAAAGAGACAAACCATCAGAATCATTCTCATCAGGAATCAAAGGGAAATCCAGCCAAGTCTCCGGATGCATCGAGATATTCCTCGCAAACGCAATAACTTCATCCGTAACCCCAGCAGCTCCCCCTTCGTACTTCTCCTCAGGCTCCTCCCTCTCCCCCTCCTCATCCTCCTCCGATCCAAACGGCAGAAAAGTCGACCCGATCTTCGAGATTTCGGCCACCGCCTTCGTACTCGAGAGCATCGAGATCCCGCTCTTGAACCTCCCCGCGATCTCTGCAAAATCACTCCTGATTCCCGCCAATCTCGGGGAGCCGTCGGGCACGGCCTCGTCGTCCGCCGCCGGATCTGAGCGTTGACCTGGATCCGGTGGCGGAGGATCGCCGGAACTGGGGGGAGGGGCGAGGAAGGAGGCGACGCCCCAGAATTGGCGGGTTAGGGTTTTGGTGAGCTCGGAGAGGTCCTCCTTTACGCCTCGGGTCGGATCCTCATCTTCGTCTCCGCCTTGCTGCTCATTCTCTCGATCGAGAGACGATCTTTTCGAATTTTCTTCGTTGGATTTGGATTGGCTGCTGTCATCGTCTTCGTCTTCTTCGCCTATGAGAGAGTTCACTAGGGATCTCGCGAGCCATGACATTTTTCTTTTTCCGTTGCTTTGGTTTGTTGATTGATACGTTTGTAGCTTGATTGCTTGTGTCTTGGATTATTTGAAGCAGCAGGGTGTAATTATGGGCAAGATGATGGATCTCTCTATGGATCTCAGAGACTGGAAGTCTCGAACTCGGGGCAACGGACATTGCCACCCAAAAAGTGATAAAGGCACCTGACAAAATATTATCGGTACATCGTTGTTGTTAATGGAAAGTCGATCGATCGGTCTCTACAAAATATTATTAGTATACTATCGTTGTCGGTGATAAATTGATCGATCAATGAGTATGAGGAGAGAGAGGAAGAAAGAGGGAGAAGCTGATATAGGAAGAAGGATGAGGAGTTGATGTTGCTCTCTCTTACGCGGATGAATACGAATAGACAAAGTTTTTCTATACGAGTCATAAGAGAAAACCTCCCTTCGATCGATTTTGACAAGTATGCCATTATATTTTTGGACATAGTTGCTCTTGTGAAAAAGTTCAAGATACCATTTCCTCTTTTATCTTCTCCTTCCTCCTTCTCCGGCGAACGGCGGCGCTCCCCTTTCCCGCCGCCTGCCCTCCTTCCCCACTTCATGCCTCCGCGCCACCCCACGTCCCCTGTCTCCCCCGCCGCACGCCTCGTCGCCCCTCTCCTCGCCTGCCCTCCCCGCCTCTTTCCCGCCTCCCCCATCTGATCTCGCTTACCCACCGAACCCATTCATCCTGTTCAGACGAAACAGACTCTCCGTTTGTTCGGACACGGCCAAACGAAGATCCATGTTCGGTCAGAATTCGATCGAACAAAGGGGTTAGGTAGGGAAGGGAGATCAGGGGACTGCGGGGAGGAGACGGCGGGCGGAAGAGGAGGGAGGGGAGGCAGGCGAGGAGGGGGGATGGCGAGGGCGTGCGGCGAGGGAGGTCATCGGGGAGGAGGGGAGGCTGGTGTGCGGCAGGAGGAGGAGGCAGGGACGGCAGGGCCGGCAGGGGACGCGGGGGCGGGCGGGGGAGGAATGGGAAGGGAGGGAGGTCGCTGGTCAGAGGGGGAGGGGGGAAGAGAGGTGGATAAGGAGAAGAGGGGACATTCTTACTATTTTTGATTTTTGGGGGGGTGCCTTTGTCAAAAACATTGGTGTCTTAATCTAAAGGGTGACTTCCTCATCCTTGGGAGGTGGCAATATCCGCTCCCCGAACTGGGGATGGAGTTAGGAGGGTGCGTGAACGGGCTTGGGCCACGGTTCGATTATTTGAGCTCGGATGCGATTAATGAGGGGGTTGGGACTATCTCTCACTTACATATGGGGGAAATGCACCAAAATGCCCTCAACTATAAGGTTGTTTCAACTTAAACTTACTAGCTAACTATTAAACCATAAAACTTAATACACTCAACTATCCATATGTTTCAAGAAATTACCCTCTGGTTCTGTTAGATCTGTACAGAACATGCCTTGCACGTGATTGTTTATGGACAGAAATTCACTTAGTCTTATCACTAATTTATTTCTTGCCCTTTGTAAAGAATAAATTACCCTCTGGTCTTCTTCATCCTCTTTTACCCATCATTAGTCCTAGAAATAAATTCTCCCGAATCAAGAACTCTAGATCTGAATCTCTCAAATTAAAGATGTAGATGGTAACTAAAATTTGTTTCTGTAATTGATTCAAATTTGGAATCTTAATTTTGAACTTACTTGAGTTTATTTGGATTTTGTCAGAATTTTAGCTCTCGTGTGCGCCTCTTGTTCTTCAGGCATTTTTTAAGCTGTGAACAAATCGATAAAAAAAGGCACCTTGCTCACAATAGTCTAAAAATGTTACCTTGCATTTGTTGCATGAAGTAGATAACGGTAGTAGCGAAAGAAAAAAAAGTAGTAGTTTAAAGAAGGGAAAGAGGAGTTAAAAGAGGAGGTTGTCATCAATTGATGAGAAGTTGACCACTTAATTTAAGTTTTTGATGGAAAGAAGTACAAATATGGAAGGCACGCAGATCCCACGCTAAATAACTCCCGTTAACATTTTAGTCAACAAATTTGTGGATTTAGGCTTGAATTTGTGAAATTGGGGAAAGAATTTGATTCTAGGGTTTTTTTTAGCCCAATCTTCGATTGAGAGAGAAGTCAAATTGACTTACGGTGGTAGGGACAGTTAATTTGCAAAAGGGCTTTTAAGTTTTTTCCCCACAAGAAATTAACGGTGTTAGAATATTTTATATTAAATATTGTTAGCGTAGTATATTGGATGAGTTAATAAATCAAAATAGTAAGTTGAAATAACCCCCATGGTTGAGGGTATTTTTGTGTATTTTTTTTTTTCTTACAAATGATTCATGATGAGGTGGCGATATAAGATGTCGGCGACAATCTAACGCGGGCACGTGAACTTTCCTGCAAGCTCTCATAAATGAAATAATTGTCTGAATTTTAAGCTACGTAGTGGGCCTATACCCATGGGCCAGTTTTATATATATACTCACAAGGATTATAATAGGTCGCGATCACCATTAAGGGCCCTCTTATCTGGCCTCAAGAAAGCCCGACTCCAAGCAAGCCTTAAAAAAAGAGACAGGTGTTGGAGCCTAGTCTAGGTTTTTGGTCTGTTTATTTTAGAGCTGGGCAAGGGTTATGGGTTCATCGAAGTTTAGACCCGATCTCAGCTTTTAAGGAGGTCCATTTTAAATTCTTCTTGTGAGTTCAAACTTGATATCAAATATAATCGTTCTCCACTTAAAATTATAATTACTCTATAAGTTAGTATAGAAACACCTAGAGGAGGTGAATAGGTGATATGCTAGTCTAATGAGGAATTAAAAACTTAAATATAATCAATTACAACAAACAAAATCAATACACATAAACAGTAAACTAATTACCAAGAAATGAAGTCGTATACCCCTAATTTAATTAGTCAAAATCAATTAGGGACCAAGGTTAAATAAATCCTTGTATTATATATCATATCCTTGTATATACACATGTACTTAAAATTATCAATATTTTATTTCTCTCTGAAATTTTCTGCAAAATTTCTAAAATTCCATTATTACACTAGATTATTTCGATCCTCACCTCAAATATCTCTGTATAATATATATAAATCATGGATTAGAATACTAAACATGATTTTTACAAATCGGGATGTTACTGATGCCAGATCCAAGTGCAATAAGGTGTCGTCACAGTTAATCAAGGAGACACGATAATCCTGAAAGGAGAGACACGTGGAGGGTTATACAAGCTGAAGGAAGAGAACTCAGTTCGAGGTGGAGTTTCAGGGATAAGCTTGGAAAGAAGTTCATCGCAAGGTGGAGTGCAAGGAAGACTGCAACGGGATGTGAACGGGTCAAAGTGTTACGGGAAGGATAAATGGTGCATTCGAGTAAGACCCGAGATGGCCCAAGCCATGGCAGTAAATCCTCGAAAGGCATCGGGGAGAGGGGAAAAGAGTTAAAGGTTTCACTGTATGGTAACAACCATGGAAAAAATTAAGGTAGTACTCCAAAATCTCAAGGTGTTTTATTAAAGGTTTAAAAAGCAAGTCAACGTAGAGATTGTTAAGATTTTGTCTTGATTTCAAGAAGAGATGATGGTCCAATAAAACCCAATTGAGTTGGAGAAGATGATGGCTTGAAGTAGAAGAAGCAAATCATGATGGAGCAGTTTCCTTTTCGGGTGCTTATGAGTTTTCTTTTCTAGAAGAGTACAAATATTATTCAGATTCTTTTCAATGAAGGTTTATTTCTAAAGATTGAAGGATTTAAAATTTTTTTAGATTAAGGAGATCAACTCCAAATAGGATTGATCAAGATTCTTCAAGCATTCAATAGCCAATATCATCTCATAGTCCAAATAGGAGTTGTATTGTAAAATCCTATAAATAAAGATTGCAACCTAGCATTGTAAATAAATCTCAAGTAAAGAAGATCAGAAGAAGCCAAAAAAAAGAGGAGTAAGGTCAATGTGCATTGCAGAAGGCATACTTTTGCAATCAAAGTCTAAATTCAAGGAGAAAATGAATACTCTTAAGAGATCAAGAAGAAAGTTAGATCTCTTTGTATCAAATTTATTAATAAAGATCTCTCATGTTCTCTCCCCGTCAATGTAGGCCAAGTTATTTGGGCTGAATCACGTTAAATCCTCATGTTATTTCTTATTACTATTTTGTCTAAGTATTGCTAGTTTGCTTTACAAAAGTTTTCTTTTACAAGTATCATCACATTGCCAAGTTTCGAAAACGTCGATCTCAGGAGTAATAATTGGTATCTGTAACACCCCGTTCCCAGAATACGTACTTAATTGCGTATTCAGATTTTCAGTCATATTTTTTCGATTTACTTTCTGTATTCGTTTTGTATTATGGGATACTTACATGATTGTTTTGCCTTGGATCTGTATTCGTGAACTCGGAGTCAGCCCTAATCTGAACCGGGAACCCGATCCTAGTGAGTTGCTCAATTTAATCTTTTTGCTATTCCAATTTGACCGATTTCAATTTTAAACATCATTTTCTAATATTTTAGATTTTCTATGATTTTTTGGAATTTTTCAGAATTAATTGAAAACCTTCAAAACCGGTGTCGACCAGTACCGCTGACCGATTCCCGGATTTTTAATTTACAAACAGATAGGAATTACTAGAAGGGCCTTTAGACATTATTTCTTAAAATCGCATTTTCTACCTAAATACTTTTTCTGAGGATTTTATGAATTTATGAAAATTCCACCGGATTGGGTGTCGGCCAGTATCGCTGGTTGATTCCAGGATTTTTAGTTTACAATCGGGATTGAATTTCTGAATTATGCTTTCACTTTACTTCTTAAAATCATATTTTATTCTTTAATACATTTTCTAGGATTTTTCGGAATTTATTAAAATCTGGCCGACCCGGTGTAGACCGGTATCGGCGGTTGACTTCTGGATTTTTAATTTAAAAACTATAAAAAATTTCTTAAAACGAATTTTACCATGATTCTTAGAATAATATTCTTGATTTTTGAGAATTTTTGCGGGTCGTTCCGAGATACTTGATTTCGGGACGATTTCGGTATTTTTCCGAAAGTTTTCCGCATCCGCAACTGAATCCCGAAAATCCGCCACTCTAATTATTTTCACTATTTCTTCCAAGAGAATATCTTCCATTTTTCATTTTTCTTTTCCTTTTCCTTTTTCTTTCTTTCCTTTTCTTTCCACCAACTTCTCCATTCTTCCATTTCGCAACCTTCCACCAAAAATATCTTCTCCACCAAAATATCTTCTCCAAAATATCTAAAACCACTCAAACTTCTCTCCCATCACCATGACCGGCCAAAGAGCCACCTAACCTCTCCATTTTACAAATAACCCCCTCTCTTTTACATTTTTACATCACCTTCACAAATCCAATTCCTATATAAACTTTTCCTTCATCTTTCCACTTCATTTTTCTCTTCATCTTCACCAAAACTCTAACCACCACCAACTCCTCCTTCATCTCCACCACAACCACAACCACCACAACTTCTCCAACTCCTTACCTTCATCTTCTTCTTCCTCCTTCTTCATTTAAACCACCACAAATTCCAATAACTCCACCAAAATCTCAAACATCCCCTTTACCTTCTCCAAAAATACCACCACCATCAAAACCCTCCACAAAACCACCACCCCATCACCACATCAAGGGCCGGCCACCTCCTTAGGATTGGGGCCGGGCTCTTCTTCGTCGGCGACACCTCCGATGATTATTCCGGTAATCAATTACGATTATTCCGGTAATCATTCCGGCGACATCTCCGATGATTATTCCGGTAATCAATTACGATTATTCCGGTAATCATTCTGGTGACTATTGCAACTCTTCAATGATTATTCCGGTAATCGTTCACGATTATTCTGGTAATCATTTCGGTGATAATTGCAACGACAAACACTAAACATCACCATTACCATCTTTACTTCCACCATCACTTTCACCATCACAACATCACCTCCATCTCCACTACTTCAACCCCCAAACATCACCCCCCTCACTTTCTTTTTCAACAACAACAACAACCACCAAGGCAAAACCCAACCTCCTTCTCCTCTCCGTAAATTGCTGACGCGGATCTCACCCCCGCGTCCAGGCAACGCCTTAACGCGGATCTTCGCGTTCTTGTATCGACGCAACGCAGAGTCTAGGCCCGCGTCTGTGTCCTTCTCATGGCAACACGACGCAGAGCTTATGCCCGCGTCCGTGTTCCTCTTGTCTTAACGCAACACGAAGTTCAAGCTCACGTCTGCGTTCTTCTCGCGTCCTAACTTAAACGCAGGTCTCGAACCTCGCATTTGTGGCACTCTCGCGACGCGACTCCCGCGTCTGTGATTCCCGCGTCTGCTATTCCTGCGACGCGACTCTCGCGTCTGCGACCCCCGCGTCTCACTTTCTAACCCGCGTCTCCCTGTGCACTCTCTCTTCTCTTATACTTCACTCTCTAGGTTTCTCTCTCTAGCTACCTCCTTCTCTAACTCTTTCTCTCTCCTCTCCACTTTCTCCCTCTAAATATCATATTATTATATTTTATGGCGCGTGCGCAAGTTCCATGGATTTCAGAGTTTTCGGCATTTCCGGTAATTTAGGCGAGTGTCCTCGCTCTCGCCTCCATTTGGGTTTCCCCGCTTTGTCGGGTCAACATGTATTTTATTCCATGTTTCCATGTATTATGTATTGGACTGAGTCCCTGTATTTGTGTATGGCCGAGTGCCAATGACTGGACCCTTCAGCCTCCGGTCTCTCACTATCTCGAAAGAGACGTGATTGGGACCGTCAGGTTTCTCTGGACCCTTCAGCCTTCGGTCTCTCACTATCTCGAAAGAGACGTGATTGGGATCGTCAGGTTTCTCATTCAGCCTCCGGTCTCTCACTATCTCGAAAGGGAAGTGATTGGGACCGTCAGGTCTCTCAGCTCCGCCTGGTTATCATGATCAGCGTTCAGCGCTTTACCACTAGATTCGTCTAGGCGAGATGCTGCCGGAATTCCTACTCGCACCTTAAGCTGAGTTGTCCCGGTAACCTTGCCAGACGCTCCAGTGTTAAATACTGTTTGCTGACTGTACACTCCAGCTTGCTCAGCTCCGCTTGATTGTGCTCAGCTACTATTCTATCACATGCCATGTATTTACCTGATAATGTTAACTCTTGACATGACTTGCCACCGGACTAATATCACTCTCTTGACATGACTTCACCTGCCAAATATCTTCCTCCTGTCATGCTATCACTTGACACCCGGCATGATATACTTGACTCTCATGATTATCTCGATAACGGGAATGATGACCTGACATCCTGCTTACATCTTATAGTACGAACTGTACTCCTGAGATACATGTATTCCTGACTCGATCCTGCTCATTCCCGGAATCTGATAATCATCTAATAAACCGTAAATAAGATAACTTGCACCTAGTTTGGGGGAAACTGATGGGCCCTGATTAATCATGTTTATGGTGGTCTTATCGAGCCGCGCGTGGCCAAATACTTGAGGGATCACCTGGCGGCCACCAGGGATTCCGTGGGGTGTGCTGGCACCCCTACTCCTGATTATTCCTGCCGGGTATGCATACGCCCTAAGCTCATTTCTATGGGATCTGCGATACTCTATCCTGTTCGGGCGTAAATAAGTCCCGGTACCTAGCGGTACGTTTCGGCTCAGCACCGGATACTCCTGGACCGTTGTCCCGGGCATGTACGGGGCCCATCTGAAACATGATTCATCGATCTTTATCAGTTTCCAAATAACTTGCTATATAAGTTGTGAGTGGAAGTATGTGGAATGGGACACATACTGAAACCTGCAACTTAGACGGCCCTAATTATAATAAAAGGCTAACGCATACAATTTGTCGTGTTGCTTTGTAACTCGGGTTGTATTCGCTTGGATTACGGTGACATGTGATAAAGGTATATAGATGAGGGTTTCCTTGTTTGGATTATTCCTTCGATGTACTAGTCTCATGGAGCCGTGACCTAAGCTTGTGCAATCAGTTTTGCTCGTAATCGGTTTTATTCGGTTTTATCGGTTTTTATTGATTTTATGTTAGTTTAGGAGATATCTGGTGTTACCATATCATCTCTACCTTCTCTTGTCTTATCATACCATGAGTACTTCCTGTTCGGTATCTACTTGCTTATACATGCTTCTGCTCACGACATAATTTTCTATGCATGTTAATGTCTTAGATTTATCGATACACTTGTACTTATTTCAGCACGCCATCTGGCATTTGTATCACCACTCGCCTGGGGAGTTTCATCTGACTCCCCTGGATCCTTATGTCCAGGTCATGGAGCTTGGAGCGTGTGGATTCTCCCAGTTGCTGATCAGAGTGGCGCAGCTGAAGCGTGGATCTCCAGCAGACCATCCAGAGCTCCATCCTTCCAGGCCCCTGGGTGCCTCTCGGGTTTTCCTTTTGTAAACTCGTGAGCGCCTTTTATACCGTTCACTCTTGTACATCCCTTTGTATTCTCGCATTTGCGCCTATCGGTGATGTAATATTATTGTAATATTTGTCACCTCTGGTGATAACTTTGTAATTGTACTCATATGTTGGAATGTATAATGCACCACTTGCTTCCGTACTCTGATTCTTGCCTGTACTGATGCTTAGCGTATATACGTGAGGGTATTTCTGACCTGCGTATATACGTTGCAGTGACGTCCCCGTACCCGCAGGATCGGGGCGTTACAGGATGGTATCAGAGCCTAGGCTCTACATCCTCAGTACGTCCAGATGGCAAATTAATGGTAAAGAAATTTGCAACTGGAATGCTTGAGTCTTGGTTATACACTCTAACTACAAGTACAGAGTTATCTATTCTTGATCATCCTTCCTTTGATTCCTAATCCCTTCCACCTTTCCCTGTTTTGGTTTTTCGAAGCCTTTATACCAACTTAAGATATGAATAGACTAGAGAGGTAGCGGCTGGTTCTGAGCGAAGCTATGATGTGATCTCTTCGGCCAACTCTATGAAGTTCGGGTATTCTCAGAATGGATCTGCTATCGGGTTATCTTTCCGAAGTCAGTAGTCGGAATTCTTCACGGATATTCTACATTCTCGGCTATATCTTTCAGAGTGATTGATGTCTGGTATTCGGAATTCTCAATTATCGGTCTTCCTTATTATGCTCAGGACTATCGGGGTTTTCTTTATCTTCAGTATTCTGGCTTATTCTCAGAGCGACATTAGGTAACAGTACAGCGGGAATGCGGGAATTCTGTTGCAAAGTTGTGTTATCAGTCAGTATTATTCGGCATTGTTTGAAGATTTATACAGTCAGAAGTGCAGGGGATGTCTATATTCTGATTATTGTTCAGTCAACTTGAGAGCCCTACCTATAGTGCTTCATATCTTAATTGGTATAATTTTCACCCATATCCTCTTTGTGTTCATTTTACCCCTTATCGAAATTGCGAGGACGCAATTTTTGTAAGGTTGATGGAATGTAACACCCCGTTCCCAGAATACGTACTTAATTGCGTATTCAGATTTTCAGTCATATTTTTTCGATTTACTTTCTGTATTCGTTTTGTATTATGGGATACTTACATGATTGTTTTGCCTTGGATCTGGATTCGTGAACTCGGAGTCAGCCCTAATCTGAACCGGGAACCCGATCCTAGTGAGTTGCTCAATTTAATCTTTTCGCTATTCCAATTTGACCGATTTCAGTTTTAAACATCATTTTCTAATATTTTAGATTTTTTATGATTTTCTAGAATTTTTCAGAATTAAATTGAAAACCTTCAAAACCGGTGTCGACCAGTACCGCTGACCGATTCTCAGATTTTTAATTTACAAACAGATAGGAATTACTAGAAGGGCCTTTAGACATTATTTCTTAAAATCACATTTCCTACCTAAATACTTTTTCTGAGGATTTTATGAATTTATGAAAATTCCACCGGATTGGGTGTCGGCCAGTATCGCTGGTTGATTCCAGGATTTTTAGTTTACAATCGGGATTGAATTTCTGAATTCTGCTTTCACTTTACTTCTTAAAATCATATTTTATTCTTTAATATATTTTCTAGGATTTTTCGGAATTTATTAAAATCTGGCCGACCCGGTGTAGACCGGTATCGGCGGTTGACTTCTGAATTTTTAATTTAAAAATTATAAAGAATTTCTTAAAACGAATTTCACCATGATTCTTAGAATAATATTCTTGATTTTTGAGATTTTTTGCGGGTCGTTCCGAGATACTTGATTTCGGGACGATTTCGGTATTTTTCCGAAAGTTTTCCGCATCCGCAACTGAATCCCGGAAATCCGCCACTCTAATTATTTTCACTATTTCTTCCAAGAGAATATCTTCCATTTTTCATTTTTCTTTTCCTTTTCCCTTTTTCTTTCTTTCCTTTTCTTTCCACCAACTTCTTCATTCTTCCATTTCTTTCTACAACCTTCCACCAAAAATATCTTCTCCAAAATATCTAAAACCACTCAAACTTCTCTCCCATCACCATGACCGGCCAAAGAGCCACCTAAACTCTCCATTTTACAAATAACCCCCTCTCTTTTACATTTTACATCACCTTCACAAATCCAATTCCTATATAAACCTTTCCTTCATCTTTCCACTTCATTTTTCTCTTCATCTTCACCAAAACTCTAACCACCACCAACTCCTCCTTCATCTCCATCACAACCACAACCACAACCACCACAACTTCTCCAACTCCTTACCTTCATCTTCTTCCTCCTCCTTCTTCATTTAAACCACCACAAATTCCAATAACTCCACCAAAATCTCAAACATCCCCTTTACCTTCTCCAAAAATACCACCACCATCAAAACCCTCCACAAAACCACCACCCCATCACCACATCAAGGGCCGGCCACCTCCTTAGGATTGGGGCCGGGCTCTTCTTCATCGGCGACACCTCCGATGATTATTCCGGTAATCAATTACGATTATTCCGGTAATCATTCCGGCTACATCTCCGATGATTATTCCGGTAATCAATTACGATTATTCCGGTAATCATTCTGGTGACTATTGCAACTCTTCAATGATTATTCCGGTAATCGTTCACGATTATTCTGGTAATCATTTCGGTGATAATTGCAACGACAAACACTAAACATCACCATCACCATCTTTACTTCCACCATCACTTTCACCATCACAACATCACCTCCATCTCCACTACTTCAACCTCCAAACATCACCCCCCTCACTTTCTTTTTCAACAACAACAACAACCACCAAGGCAAAACCCAACCTCCTTCTCCTCTCCGTAAATTGCTGACGCGGATCTCACCCCCGCGTCCAGGCAACGCCTTAACGCGGATCTTCGCGTTCTTGTATCGACGCAACGAAGAGTCTAGGCCCGCGTCTGTGTCCTTCTCATGGCAACACGACGCAGAGCTTATGCCCGCGTCCGTGTTCCTCTTATCTTAACGCAACGCGAAGTTCAAGCTCGCGTCTGCGTTCTTCTCGCGTCCTAACTTAAACGCAGGTCTCGAATCTCGTGTTTGTGGCACTCTCGCGACGCGACTCCCGCGTCTGTGATCCCCCCGTCTGCTATTCCTGCGACGCGACTCTCGCGTCTGCGACCCCCGCGTCTCACTTTCTAACCCGCGTCTCCCTGTGCACTCTCTCTTCTCTTATACTTCACTCTCTAGGTTTCTCTCTCTAGCTACCTCCTTCTCTAACTCTTTCTCTCTCCTCTCCACTTTCTCCCTCTAAATATCATATTATTATATTTTATGGCGCGTGCGCAAGTTCCATGGATTTCAGAGTTTTCGGCATTTCCGGTGATTTAGGCGAGTGTCCTCGCTCTCGCCTCCATTTGGGTTTCCCCGCTTTGTCGGGTCAACATGTATTTTATTCCATGTTTCCATGTATTATGTATTGGACTGAGTCCCTGTATTTGTGTATGGCCGAGTGCCAATGACTGGACCCTTCAGCCTCTGGTCTCTCACTATCTCGAAAAAGACGTGATTGGGACCGTCAGGTTTCTCTGGACCCTTCAGCCTCCGGTCTCTCACTATCTCGAAAGAGACGTGATTGGGATCGTCAGGTTTCTCATTCAGCCTCCGGTCTCTCACTATCTCGAAAGGGAAGTGATTGGGACCGTCAGGTCTCTCAGCTCCGCCTGGTTATCATGATCAGCGTTCAGCGCTTTACCACTAGATTCGTCTAGGCGAGATGCTGCCGGAATTCCTACTCGCACCTTAAGCCGAGTTGTCCCGGTAACCTTGCCAGACGCTCCAGTGTTAAATACTGTTTGCTGACTGTACACTCCAGCTTGCTCAGCTCCGCTTGATTGTGCTCAGCTACTATTCTATCACATGCCATGTATTTACCTGATAATGTTAACTCTTGACATGACTTGCCACCGGACTAATATCACTCTCTTGACATGACTTCACGTGCCAAATATCATCCTCCTGTCATGCTATCACTTGACACCCGGCATGATATACTTGACTCTCATGATTATCACGATAACGGGAATGATGACCTGACATCCTGCTTACATCTTATAGTACGAACTGTACTCCTGAGATACATGTATTCCTGACTCGATCCTGCTCATTCTCGGAATCTGATAATCATCTAATAAACCGTAACTAAGATAACTTGCACCTGGTTTGGGGGAAACTGATGGGCCCTGATTAATCATGTTTATGGTGGTCTTATCGAGCCGCGCGTGGCCAAATACTTGAGGGATCACCTGGCGGCCACCAGGGATTCCGTGGGGTGTGCTGGCACCCCTACTCCTGATTATTCCTGCCGGGTATGCACACGCCCTAGGCTCATTCCTATGGGATCTGCGATACTCTATTCCTGTTCGGGCGTAAATAAGTCCCGGTACCTAGCGGTACATTCCGGCTCAGCACCGGATACTCCTGGACCGTTGTCCCGGGCATGTACGGGGCCCATCCGAAACATGATTCATCGATCTTTATCAGTTTCCAAATAACTTGCTATATAAGTTGTGAGTGGAAGTATGTGGAATGGGACACATACTGAAGCCTGCAACTTAGACGGCCCTAATTATAATAAAAGGCTAACGCATACAATTTGTCGTGTTGCTTTGTAACTCGGGTTGTATTCGCTTGGATTACGGTGACATGTGATAAAGGTATATAGATGAGGGTTTCCTTATTTGGATTATTCCTTCGATGTACTAGTCTCATTGAGCCGTGACCTAAGCTTGTGCAATCAGTTTTGCTCGTAATCGGTTTATTCGGTTTTATCGGTTTTTATTGGTTTTATGTTAGTTTAGGAGATATCTGGTGTTACCATATCATCTCTACCTTCTCTTGTCTTATCATACCATGAGTACTTCCTGTTCGGTATCTACTTGCTTATACATGCTTCTGCTCACGACACAGTTTTCTATGCATGTTAATGTCTTAGATTTATCGATACACTTGTACTTATTTCAGCACGCCATCTGGCATTTGTATCACCACTCGCCTGGGGAGTTTCATCTGACTCTCCTGAATCCTTATGTCCAGGTCATGGAGCTTGGAGCGTGTGGATTCTCCCAGTTGCTGATCAGAGTGGCGCAGCTGAAGCGTGAATCTCCAGCAGACCATCCAGAGCTCCATCCTTCCAGGCCCCCTGGGTGCCTCTCGGGTTTTCCTTTTGTAAACTCGTGAGCGCCTTTTATACCGTTCACTCTTGTACATCCCTTTGTATTCTCGCATTTGCGCCTATCGGTGATGTAATATTATTGTAATATTTGTCACCTCTGGTGATAACTTTGTAATTGTACTCATATGTTGGAATGTATAATGCACCACTTGCTTCCGTACTCTGATTCTTGCCTGTACTGATGCTTAGGGTATATACGTGATGGTATTTCTGACCTGCGTATATACGTTGCAGTGACGTCCCCGTACCCGCAGGATCGGGGCGTTACAGTATCATAGCGCTGATTTGTTACAACAGAGAAGTTGTCGACATACTACTATTTTACTATAGTTAGTTAGACTATTTAATTAAAGTTGAAATTATGAGACAATTAGAGTTGAACTATTAAACGATATGTATATTGTTATTTTTCATGAGTGAATAGTAAATCCATGTGCACCAAGTGCGCATGAAGTTAGGAGAACAATTTCAGCCTTCGTTTATTAAATAATAAAATGGAGCATATTATACTTAGATTTTTTGTCACTATTAACCAACCACTTATGATAAGAAATAAAAAAAAAAAAAAAAGAGAGAGAGAGAAATCAAAAGAACCAAGTGTACTTTATTTAATATGCGAATGAGGCAACTCTTGATCAATTAGTTAGCCTATTACCAAAAAACAAAAAACAAAAAAAACCAACCAACCAACCAAAAAAAAAAAAAAAAAACAATTGCACCAAAATCCTGAAAATTTGTTGTAGAAGTTAAGATTAATGATATCTTTATATTCTAACTTCCACCACAGTAATCCAAACTCCAAAGACAATTTCTGCATGGAATCAATGACGAATTCCATTAATAATCTCACTTTCTTGAGGAACAAACACGAAAAATAAACCTTTTGTTGAATAAACAGGAAAGAAATCTCTCACGACAATAACAAGAATCAAAAGGGTACCCAAGATGCTAGGACTCGAGAGCTGCCATCAAGCCCGGACTCAGCAATGGAAACGAGCCCCAGGACGAATAGAACGAGGGCGCAGCAGCCCCATCATCTGATTCTGATCGCTAGTCGCACCCTGCGAAGTACTCTGAGTTTGCTGCTGCTGCTACTATGTCGACGGCAGTATCGGCACCGGCCGCGGCCGCTCCACTTTGATCAGCACGGGCGCTGCCGACGCCGGCCGAGGTGCAGCGGACTGCGGCATGCCGGTGAGGCTCTGGACGAGTCTCCGGAACCCGTGGGGGTCCACGTGGTACACCTTGGGCGCCGGCGGTAGGTCCGGCCTCCGCCATGGCTTCGCCGGGGGTTTTCGGACGGCGTGCAGCGAGGGGTGTGAGTACGGCGGGGGCCTGAGCTGCTGCTGCTTCTCGTCTTGAGATGACATTTGAAGAGAGCGCGAGTACTCCATTAGATTTGCTTGTTAATTGATTGTGAAACATTTGTAGGGTTTGTTCGTTATATATTAACGAACTTGACCCTGGTGGGGACCACTGGAGAGATGTTTTTGTGAATTGGGTCACAGATTGCACGTCAGGGTGGCGGCTAGACTGAAGTGAACGGTCAAAGTTTGGGTGCGGTGAAATGGATGCAGTTGGCGCGAGTGCGATTTTACGTGCACGTTGGGCATTTAAAAAATTATCAACAAGGAAAAAAAAAAAAAAAAGAAACTTCCGAAGGTTCTCGACGCTGCTATCTTGGCCGTTGGAGGCGGCGAGCGGCGGCGGACGGAGGAGGAGTCCCTGTCCAAGTAATTCGGATTTGGAAGAAAGCTTGTTCAAAATAATTGTTTATGACAAGACCCATCAATATAGTTACAGGTTCGAAATTTGCATCTACATAAAAAAAAAATATATATATATATAGCCAAGGGATTTTGGTGCCTCTAAATTATGACCAAATGAGTTTTACTCATGCAGTGTACACCTTTTGTTTCTTTATAGGCTTTGTGGAATTCTTCATCCACTGTGGACAAGTTAATTTTCAAATATATGCAAAGATGTAATATTATAGATTTATTATTATGTGACAATTTAAGCTCACAACAAGTTTGCTTGTGATAATCAAAGAATCGGTTCACTGATTAATCCAAACCGACGGCTGTGATTCATTTTTCACGAATAAATTTGAGTGTTATTTTTTTTTTTTCCGAATAATTATAGCTATTCATATAATGATAGACAATTGTGATTTATCAGTAGATTAATTTATCAATTTTTATTAACTGAGAGATTAATCCAAATCTGTCCCATAAGCCTTTGGATCATGGGTCAGCGAACGAGAATACTGAGATGAGCGCCAAATCGGCCGTTTATGATTGTGATTGTGAGTGGTTCGGTGAACGTGTTGAGTTCGCATTTTAGCTTAGGTTATAGAAATGATTGTTTGAGTCTGGATATCTCTACTCTGTTACTGAAAAAACATCCTTGAAAGAGGATGACACTGACGTCTCTTGTGCTGGGTATTCATGTGAGAATATAGCCTCATATAAGAAAATGAATAAAAGAATGATAGATTTAAATAAAAAGTGGAGTTTCTATCTAGCACTTTAAGTTTTTGGTTTAAATTGGTTCTCAGACTTTATTCAAGGCTTATTGTATTCCCCCGTGAAGACCCGTGTAACTCTCATTAGTGTCAGGGCCTAAATTGTGGCCCACGGGAGAGTTGTTGAAAAATGAATAGAAAAGTGATGAACTTCAATAGAAAGTGAGATCTTTATCTATCACTTTGAGTTTTGGTTTAGATTGGTTCTCATATTTTATTCAAGGCACATCGTGTTCTCCCGTGGGGGCTCATATAACTCACTAGTAGTGATATCCAGAGCCTAGGTTGTGGCCCACAGAAGAGTGGAGTCCAATTGGAGCCCAACAAGATAGCTGGGATATGACCAAGATATGGTTGCCCACGGACTATGGAGTGGATGATTAACCAGTTGTTGAGACTAGGGTCGATATGTTAGACTTATTATGTTTTAAAGTCTAGTTTATTTTGGGCCTAATCAAGTCAATTGGATATTTGCACCCGCCCACTTAACCTATGTTGTTTGACCCAATAAAGAATTGATCAAACCTAAATGATTTGGGTCTAGACACGTTTTCAATTACACTTAGTCATGAGTGTATTTAAATTAGAATGTGGGACTCATCACACGTGTGGAACTCGTGTTATAAATCAAGGGCCTAGATCTATGATGAGTTGAACTAGGGTTTCTTGATGCTATATATACCATGAGTAGGGTTCCCTCTCCACCAACAATAATAACCATCTCTCTTGGAGGCCTCTCATCTCCTCTAAGGATAAAGAAGAGAACTTGGTGGCTGGAGAGAAGAATCCTCTCCCTCAACTCCAGCGCCTTCGAGATTGTGCAATCTTCGGCATTCTCGTGATGGAATCAGGTATGCCTACCTCCTTCCCTTTGATCATGATAAAGAGGCTAACAGTATATGTGTAGATCTTGAATGGAATAAATTTAGATCTAACAATTGGTATCAGAGCCTCCTCTTTATCGGATCATCGGGATATAAAGTAAAAAAATCTTTTTGATCTCGATCAATGAAAAGACAAAAAGTATGTCTCTCTTTCTTTAATTCAATAAAGATTATTTTTTGTGTCTCAAATAATTGAATTAAATTGAATTCATGTATATATATTTTCTGGATTAAATCTGTGTGTTATGTGTGTGTGTGTGTGTGTATATATATATATATATATATATATATATATATATATAATATATTTAAATTTTTTGTTTTAATTAAAAAAAAAAACGGTATATGCTGCTTGGCGGCTGCATGCAAGCAATTTGCATGCAGCACAAGATCTTTTAAAAAAAAAAAAAAAAAAAACCATGCATGCAGCACTGCATGCGCATCAGGCTGCCCACACACTTGCACAAGTGCGTGGACAGCAGACCCAACTGCTCACGCACAATGTGTGGGCAGCGAGCATCCCGCGGCGGGGAAAAAAAAAATGTCTTGGATTTTCTTAATTAAGCGGGATTATGAAATTAATTAGGAGTAGAAAATTTAGATATATAATTTTAATCTAATAAGAAAACTACTCCTAATTAATCTCATATAAATTTAAATTAAATTGTTGAGATTGATTTAGGTTTTAGGGTTGAGATAGAATTCTAATCTATTAAAGGAATTTTTTGTGGTAGAATTCTATTCAAATAAAGAAACCTAATCCCAACTAATCTCACATTAAATTTATTGGGTTTTATCCAGTTCATTAAACCCGACCCATTAAGAAAACCAATAACTTAACCATTGCGGGTCGGGTCGGATTCAGACCCGATAAGCACTACAGACCCGTTTTGCCAATAGAAACTTCAATTAGCCGTTACGGGCTCATACGACCTCTGTTTTTGGGCATGTAAATAGCCGTTTCGAACCTCTTGACGAGCACTACAGTATTACAGGAACTATACATGACAAAACAGTAGTTAGTTGACATAAAGAAGGCATTGAAGTGTTTGTTTATCATGGTTATGTGTACCCTTACATGCTTCCGCTTTATCATCAATATTTTATTGCTTATATTGTCTTGCATGATGAATATTGGTGTTTATTACAGTTAATAACACACAGATAAAGATATATACATGTTCAAGCTAAAGAATTTATAAAGAGCTTATTTAATTGCGTATGTAGTTCATGCGGACAATAGCCGGCCTAAAGGAAGACTATTGTTTGGCCGAATTATGTACGGCGTCGGATACTTGATGTGGGTAATGCAAGTGGGAGAACCTTGATGTGTGGTAATCGGCCCAAAGGAAGGTTGTCACACTATTGGCCCATATTGCATTACCCTCATCAACTAGTCCGATGGCGGAACAAGAATATAGATGCATAAATTTGTGTGGCCCATGCGTGTGGCAATCGGCCCAAAGGAAGGTTGTCATTATGGCCGGGTCATTACATATATTATATGGCCAATATAGATTACTTAAACTTTAGGACCAATCCTATAAAGTGACAGTCGGCCCAAAGGAAGGCTGTTCTCTTACATAGGACCTAGACTTTAGGATATCTATATTGGGCCAGTACAGTGTTGGCATATAGAGACACAACTTGTTCTGAAAGTTTAACCGGCAGCTCTATCGGTTAAACTGGTTGCATTTTCTGAAATTCATTTTTATGGATATTACAGTAGAATTTTATTAAATGCAATGTTAATGTTAAACTGATGAGAAATTTTACACTTATGTAGTTTAAATTGAATGGTACAAACTTTAAGAAGTGGTAAGACCACGTAAATGATCGTTCTTGAATTCATGCACCTAGAGTACACCTTAAAGATTGATGGATCTCTACTATCACCAATAAAAGTTCAGTAAAGAAAAGGTCAATTATGGTAAGGAGAGATTACAAGATGTGTCTAATGGTCATAAAGTACACTATTCCTATAACTATTAGGGGTTTTATGCCTGCTAAAGTCAGTGCTCACTTAGCATCCAGGGTAAACTTCTAATAAGAAAAGGAAAAGTGAAACAAAAGGGAGGAACATAAACATCACTACAGTGGCTGATCCTAAGTGGTAAAAGTGCAGAAAAGGTAGCCTAAGGTCATTGCATACTTTTTCTGTAAGAAAGTAAGCCACCTCAAGTAGGAATGCATAAAGTATCAGAAATGGCTATTTAGCGGGTATATCTCATATTTATGTTTGTTCTGAGATTAATTTAGCTTTAGTGCCACTTTATAAATTATGAATAGATAATTCACATAAGCGATTCAATGCGGAACTTCCAAACCCAAAGGAGGCCCAGCCCAGCTGAGCGATACGTATACATGGGTGATGGAAATAAAGTTGCAATTAAAGCTATTGGAGTTTGTAGGCTTAAATTAGATTCTGGTTTTTGGTTTTAGATTTGGATGAGACTTTATATATACCGTCCTTTTAGACGGAATCATATTTCTATTTCATTTGTTAGACAGATCTAGTTTTACTGTCACTCTTGATAATGAAATGCTTAGTCTACTTTTCAAATGTAAAGTTGTTGGTACTAGAATTCTGATGGCTATATAAATTGAAACTTCATGCTTTATATTGAATCTCTATATGTAAAAACATAGGCATTAAGCAAAAATTAATTAAAAAAATATTAGAAAGTTTGGTACTAGACGAAGTTCAGGTGTCTTAATTTGGTGTATACAGACATTTGTGGTCCATTCCCTACAGCTTCTTGGAATGGTCATGAATATTTCATCACTTTTACAAACAATTACTCTCGTTATAAGTACCTACACTTGTTCCATGAGAAATCCCAATCATTGGACATGTTTAAAGCCGTTAGATCTGATCATGGTGGTGAGTACTATGACAGATATGACGAATCAGGTAAATGTCCAGAATCATTTGTCAATTTCTGAAAGAGTGGTATTATCGCTTAGTACACCATATCAGGGACACCTCGTCAAAATGGTATTGCTGAGAGATAAAATCACACACTAAAGGACATGGTTAGGAGTTTGATAGCTCACACTATTCTACCAAAGTCATTATATAGTGAAGCCTTAAAGATGATTGTCACCTCCTTAATAGAATACCTAACAAAACAGTAACTAAAACCCCGTATGAGTTATGGACTGGGAAATCTCTCAGTATTAGGCATCTATATGTTTGGGGTTGTCCAGCGGAAGCTTGGCCATATATACCATATGAGAAGAAGTTGGACTCAAGGATAGTTAGCCATTTATTCGTAGGGTATTCTGAGAGGTATAAAGGCTTTAAGTTTTATTGTCCCTCCACTAAGAACATAAAGACGGATTGCTAAAATTTTTGAGAATATTCAGAACAGTGGGAGTCAACTACATAAAGATTTCATATTTAAGAAAGAACATATTGTTATTGTAACGCCCCGATTCCACGGATACGGGGACGTCACTGCAACGTATATACGTGAGTCCGAAGTACCTTCCCGTATATACGCTAAGCATCAGTACAGACAAGAATCAGAGTACGGAAGCAAATGGTGCATTATACATTCCAACACATATATATATACAATCACAGAGCTATCACAGGAGTGATGAATATTACAAGAATATAACATCACATACAAGCGCAAATGCGAGAGTACAAGGAATATACATAAATGAACAGTATAAAAGGGAGCTCACATACATGTATACAAGGAACCGTACAAGTATGAATAGGAAAAGAGCACTCACGAGTTTACTAAGAAGAAACTCGAGAGGCACACAGGGGCCTGGAAGGATGTGGCTCTGGACGGTCGGCTGGAGATCCACGCTACCGCTGCGCCACTCTGAGCAGCGAAGGGGTAAATCCACTCGCTCCAAGCTCCAAGACCTGGACGTGAGAATCCAGGGGAGTCAAATGATACTCCCCAGGCGAGTGTAGAAGCAAAACCAAGTGGTGAAGCAGGGTGAGCACAATAATGCATATATCAAGTGGGAATACTCAGGAGGCAGATAGGATAGAGCAGGTAAGAATAGATATGGCATGATAATCATAAAACAGGAAATCAGAATAAAACCAAGGACGAGCTACCAGGTAGTCATATCATAATACTCATAAAACATGAAATCCGATATAAAGTCCGGGAAAAGCAAATACGGTAAGGACATCACGGATTCATAGCTATTTAAGATGTAGGCTTTGGTATGCGTCCCATTCCACATACCTCTACTTACAACTTAAAGAGCCGGTTATTATGACACTTTATTATTACTCGTCTTGCCCATATATCTCGGTATGTGTCTCGGTGTACGGCCAACTCACATACATCCATATATAAGCAAGTCGAGGTTGTTATTGGAAACAGCGGGGGTATCAACGTACTATGTTTACAGTGGGTCCCGTGCATGCCCGGGACCACGGTCCAGGGTGTTCCGTTGCATGGTGACGGAACCAGCCGCAAGGCCTAACAGGAGGGACTTATGTATGCCCTATAATAACAGGAATAAGGGAGCCAGCTCTCCCCTCGGTCCCCTGGAGTACCACAGGTCAGACCGGATATAAAGTGCACAACCTAATGCCACTGTAAACACGAACACATATCGATATCCGCATGTTTCCCCCGACCCAATACAAGTTGGTCCATTTTAAGATTCAATAGTTTAATTATCACTTTACGGGAATAATCAGGAATTAGGCATGATCAGGAAATTAGGAGTACATAAGTACTATATAGTCAGGTCACTGCATGTAAAGCAGGAAACAGGTCACTGATCATGATACAAGATAATAAGGTCAAGTTCCCGTAAAGGTAATAATCACAAGTCAAGTTATCATGCTGGGTGTAAGGTGATAGCATGATAGGATGGTGATAATGAATAAGCAACCAAACATATAAGAGATTGATAATAATCAGGTGGTAAGTTATGTCAAGAGATTGATAATAGTCTGGGTAAGTCAGGTCATACCAAGAGGGTCTAGCCAAATAGTAGTATGTCAGGTGGTCAGGTGATAACACTCTAGATGTCAGGTGATATACATGTGTTAAAAGGAAACATGCAACTAACAAGTCTGAAGTAGTAGTAGGGCAAGTGTAAACATAACAGTAATCCAAAGTCCAACGACCACGAAGGGTCGGCCACGCATGGTATAAGCAATAAAAGACATAGCACATGAAATAAAATACATGAAAGCTAAAGCTAGAACATGCGCATAATCAATGAAATAAGAAGTAAGAGGGTAGCGAGTGAGAACACTCGCCTGCATCACCGAAAAGCCGAAAGGTCCGAAATCCACGAAATCCGGGGCACGCCATAAAATATGATATATAAATATGTAGAGTGAAGAGGAGAGAGAAAGAGAGAAGGGAAGTGAAGATGGTGTTTGTCAAGTGACAAGTCAAGTAATACCAATAGATGAGGTAAGTCTAGAGGGTAAGGTCCATGTTCAAGAAAGGAATCAACTATAACAGATAGGCAAAGTTAGTCGACTAGAATGGATGAGTAGTCGACTAATAGTGGACTCAAGTCGACTAACAGTCTGGTTAGTCGACTAAAACTGGGTTCCAGAGAGTTGGATTTCTGATTCAGGAAGAGTTAGTCGACTAGGATAGAAGGAGTAGTCGACTAACAGTGATCTCAAGTCGACTAACAGATACGTTAAGTCGACTAATGCTGAGTAACAGAAAGTTGGGTTTTGATTCAGGGAAAAGTTAGTCGACTGGATGAATTGAGTAGTCGACTAACAGACATGACAAGTCGACTAACAGTTATGTTAAGTCGACTAAATCTGTGATACAGAGAGTTGATGTTTTGGCTCAGGAAAAGTTAGTCGACTAGATGAAATGGGTAGTCGACTAATAGTGATTTCTAGAGAGAGAAAATGTAGAGAGAGAAAGGGATATCCTAGAGAGAGAAAATGGGGATTTTTAGAGAGAGGAAACCTAGAGAGAGAAAGTGAGTGATTTTAGAGAGAATCTAGAGAGAGAGTAGAGAGAGAAACCCTAGAGAGAGAAGTGGGAATTTTTAGAGAGAGAAAGTAGAGAGAGAAAGAGAAGGAGAGAGAAAATTTGGAGAGGGAGAGTGCTTGCTGTGAGAGAGAATGAGGGAGAGAGATGAGGGGAGAGAGAGAGAGAGAGAACAGGAGAGAGAGAGATAGAGCAGGAGAGAGAGAGGAAGAACAGGGGAGTGAGAGAGAGATAACAGAGAGAGAGAACAAGCAGAGAGAAAGAGAGAGAGAGATTAAGGGGGCAGAGGGCTGCTGCCCCCCCTCTCAGTACAGGGGCCGCCGGCGGCGGTCCTGGCCGCCGGCACGCCCAACAGAGAAGGAGAGAGGGGAGGCCGCGCCTCCCCTCCACACGAAGTGGCCGCCGGCGGCTGTCCGGGCCGCCGGCGTGCCCAATCAGAGGGAGAGAGGGGAGGCTGCGCCTCCCCTCCACAGACAGGGGCCGCTGGCGGCGATCCTGGCCGCCGGCGTGCTCAACAGAGAGGGAGAGAGAGGGGAGTGAAGGGGAGAAGAGAGGGGGAGAGAGGGAGATCTGAGAGAGAGAGAAGGGAGAGGGGGAAACTGGCCCCCCCTTCTCCGGCCAGTGGCCGCCGGCGGCGGTCCTGGCCGCCGGCGAGGCCAACAGAGAGAGAGGGAGAGGGTCGGCGGCGGTCGCTGGGCGCCAGCAAGAGAGGAAGGAGAGAAGAGGGAAAAGGAAAAAGGAAAAAGAAAAAAGAAAAGGAAAAAGAATAAATAAAAAGGATGGGAGATGATGTGATGGGAGATGGGGGTGGTTGGGTTGTCAGGTTGACTTTTGGGGAAGGAAAAAGAAAAGGAAATGGAGAAAGAGAGAGAAAGAAATAATATTATTAAAATAGGGTAAAAATCCGACTGTTTCGGAATCGTTCCGAAAAATCCTCAAAAATAGAAAATAATATTTTAAGATGCTCGGTGAAATCGGATTCGAGAAAATTAATGTAGATTTCAAATTTAAAATCCTGGAATCTTCCGGCGATACCGGTCGACACCAAAACCGGTGAATTTTCGATAAATTCTGAAAAATCTCAAAAAATGAATTTAAATAGAAAATGATATTATAAGATGTATCGTGAAAGCCGTTTTAAGAAATACTTTATAGTTTTAAAACTAAAAATCCCGGAATCAGTTAACTACCGACTCCGATGGAAATTTCATAAATTCATAAAATCCTCAGAAAAAGAATGTAGGTAGAAAATATGATTCTAAAGAATAAAGCCTAAAGGACCATCATGAAATTCCAAACTGTTTGAGAATTAAAAATCTAGGAATCGGTCAGCGGCACTGGCCGACACCGGTTTGGAAGATTTTCATTTTAATTCCAGAAAAATCCAGAAAATCATGGAAAATCTAATATATTGAAAAATAATATTTGAAACTGAAATCGGTCAAATCTACACATCAGAAAGACTAAATCGAATAATATACTATGATCGGGTCTTCGGTTCAGTCTAGGACTGAGTCCGAGTCCACGAATCCAATTCCAAGATAAAACAATCATATAAGGAATTCATAATACAGAATAAATACAGAAAACAAATCGAAAAAATACGATCGAAAATCCGAATACGCAACTAAGTACGTATTCCAGGAACGGGGTATTACAGTTATACTCATGATAATTGTTCCAAATGATAAAGTAGTTGTTCCACTTCAAGATGAAAATACAGTTGCATCCTTACAAGATACATATACAGTTCATCCTGAAGTAGATCATGCTGGTGAGGTAGAAACTGAAAATTCTCAACCACAAGTGCCTAGGAGATCAACTGGTAAGAGGAGATCAGTCATTATAAATGACTATATAGTTTATCTCCAATAGCATGAGTTTGACATAAGGCTAGAGGATGACCCACATCCTTAAATGAGGCCAAACTCAACATTCACTCCAGTAAGTGGGCAAATGCTATGAAAGACGAGTTTAAATCCATAAAGAATAATGATGTTTGGGATTTAGTAAGAGTTGCCTAAAGGAAAGAAACTGATTGGTTGTAAATGAGTATTCGAAACCAAGCGGGATTCGAAAGGTAATGTCAAAAGGTATAAAGGCACATCTTGTCATAAAGGGATTCACTCAAAGAAAGGGCATTGACTAATATAAGGAAACTTTCTCCCTAGTTTTCATGAAGCATTCTTTTAAGATTATTATGGCACTAGTGGTTCACTTTGACCTAAAGTTATACCAAATGGATGTTAAGATTACCTTTCTTAATGGTAGCATTGAGAAGGAAATCTGTATGGTGCAACCAGAAAGTTTTAAAGTGAAGGTTTCATAATATTTGGTTTGCAAATAAAGAAATTCATTTATGGTTTAAAGCAAGCATCCCGTCAATAGTATTTGAAATTTGATCAAGTAATATCCGTTTTTTTATTTTAAGGAAATATAGTTGATCAATGTATTCACCATAAATTTAAAGAGAGTAGACTTATATTTCTTATGCTATATGTGGATGACATTCTACTAGCAAGTAACGATATGGTTCTTTTACTTGACACTAAGAGTCTTCTCTCAAAGAACTTTGAGATGAAAGATCTTAGAGAAGCTTCTTTTGTGATAGACATCCAGATTCAACGTGACAGGACACGTGGAATATTAGGTTTATCACAAAAGCCCTATATCGATAAGGTGCTAGATAGATGTGGCATGAAGAATTGCTCTAAGGGAGATAAGTTGAGTTTACTCTAATGTCTCAAGAACGATCTACAGAAAGAGCAAATGAAAGACATTCCATATGCATTGGCGGTTGGAAGTCTGATGTATGCTCAAGTTTGTACCCATCAGACATCGCATATACCGTTGAGAAACTTGACAGAAACTTGATCAATCATGGGATTGATCTCTGGAAGACTATCAAGAAGGTTATGTGATATCAATAAAAGACTACATGAAATCTGATCAGTTGTAGCTGATTGGATACACAGATTCAGATTATGCTGGATGTATCGGCAATAGAAAATCCACTTCATTTTACATTTTCCTTATTGTAGGAAGATGGTGGATTTAGTCGAGAGGCCATTACAGCTACACTGTGACAATAAGAGCTATAAAGCTCTGCTGCAATAGTAACAAGAGTTCAGCAAAGTCGAAACATATCGACATCAAGTTTCTTGTCATCAATGATAAAGTTCAGAATCATATTTTGTCTGTTGATAGTGATGACACTATTCTTAACATTACAGATCTACTCATTAAAGGACTTTCACCTAAAGTATTCTTAAGAGCATATTGCTCATATGGGGATGACTAGTCATTATGATATCCAGATTTTGTGGGAGTGGATAATTTTATGTAACAGACATTATTTCTAAGTGCACTTTATGGATATTTGTTGATTCTGATAAATTTATAACTGCTTTTCTTAAAGTTTACTTTTGCGCATTTGAGTTTGTTGAATTAGCAGTTAGACTCGTTGGAGTCATAAAGTTAGACTCGTTGGAGTCATAAGGCTAGGCTCGTTGGAGTCATAAAGTGGAAACCAGTTAGAATTGTACCTTATATGATCAGAGGACATTTCCATGCCACACGTCCACATTTGATCTATGTCGTTAGGGGTTCTGAAACTTGTGATGTTGAAGGTCCTACCTCGATTATACAGAAGGTAACGATCGCCATGTTCGGTGGCAGGACTCTTAATGGACCAGATTGTTTTGAAACGTGGTTTGTCAGCGGTTAAAGTTTTGACGTCATAAAGTTATGCATAATATCTATTCAGTATGACTTGCTTGGCCCAAGTGGGAGATTGTTAGACTTATTATGTTTTAAAGTCTAATTTATTTTGGGCCTAATCAAGTCAATTGGATATTTGCACCCGCCCACTTAACCTATGTTGTTTGACCCAATAAAGAATTGATCAAACCTAAATGGTTTGGGTCTAGAACATTTTCAATTACACTTAGCCATGAGTGTATTTTAAATTAGAATGTGGGACTCATCACACGTGTGGAACTCGTTGTAAAACACCTAGAGGGGGGGTGAATAGGTGTAAGTGCTAATCTATAAACTAAATGCGCTAAATGCGGAAGCTTAAAACTATTTTGCAAAACACTTAATACAATTCAACAAGTGTAGCCGAATTCCCCGTGAAGGGCTCTGGACTAACTCCTCTTGATCCCCTTTAAATGGGTTGAGGTGCTATGTGAAGCTCTTGTTGGATGAGTATAAGTGAGGCACACACACAAGCAAGCATATACAAGATATAACAAAATGAATTATGCAAGGCAACACAAGTATGTATGATATGACAATAAGAATGATGCTATGCACAAATGAAAGAGAGAGAGAGAGTTGAGAGACAATGGATCAATTGCAAAGACCAAGATATGTTTCGAGGTTCGAGCCCCTAGCTCTACATCCCCGCCTTCACCACCGTGAAGGATTTCTAATCCACTATCTCCCACCAAGGGAACCTCCAACAAGGAGGATTTGTTACAACTCTAGGAGTACCAAACTCCTCTCTCAAACAACCACCTCACAACCGAGGGGTAGGCCCGTAGCCAATACAAACTCAATCCACCTCATAAAGAGGGATAAGGCCCTTAGCCAAACAATCAACCACAACACCTCTACCGAAGAGGGTTACAAACCAATCTCCAACTCCACCTCACCAAGAGGGAGTTGTTTTCCATTATGTTTGCAAAGGGGGAAAACTTACAAATAAAAGTTTGAGGAGCTAAATTACAAGTATTCTCAAAAGATTACAAGTAGATCTCCTCAGAGATTCTGGGGAAAATGTGCCGATAGGAGTCTGGTCAGCGCGCGACCACTTTGTCCCTTTGACGATGCGAGCGATGAGATTCCCTTCTCGCCTGGTTCGGGGAATCAGAGAATAGAGGGTTGGTAGAACCCTCTTGCTACTTCTCAAAAGACCGCCTTCTATGAGGAATTCCTTCTCGCCTGGTTCCGGAGATTCCTTGAGGAAAAGGGGTTGTTAGGGTATCGCCACCCTGAAAAGAGAAGTATTTCTCTTGGAAGGTCTCTGAATTAGAGAACGCACGGTGCGTTGATGAAGAAGTCCAATCTTTGAGAAGACGCCAATCTTGCCGATGATCAATTGATGATCCTCCTCGATCTCTGCGATCTCCCCCCTCCTCCGTACCCCTGGCGGGTATTTATAGGGAGAGCAAGGGTATAATCGTCCCCTTGAAGATATGGAAACAGATTGAACCGAATCTGTTTGAATCTGGAAAGTAGCCTTGCTGCGAGGCTAGAATAGCTTCCGCGGAGCTAGAAAATGGCAAGTCGGTTGATCTATTTTGATCCTTTCCATATTATTGGGAGATTCTCCTTGATCCTCTTACTCGTTTCAAGAGAGTCAAGAGATTGCGGCAATCACCTGCCATATTTGAATCCTGATTGGATTTGATTTGATTGAATCCGATCTCATCAGGAGATTTGATTGGTCAAAGGTTGATCATAACAGGCTGATAGCGGAGCTGCCCGCTTTGAAGCTCATAGCGGAGCTAGAGGCAATTCCTAGCGAAGTCCGAAAAGAGGCTTTTCGGCGAAGCTGTCAGTTAGCTTCCTGGCGATGCTCTGGATGATGCTAGCCTCTCAAGCGAGGCTATCTCCTTGGGCTAATGTAATGCTAAATGCTAGCATCTTAGACCTGCTGAGGTCTGTTTAGAAACAATCCGGGTTCACTGTTCTGCTTGCTGGATCAGTGGAGTCCAAACCGCTTCTTTGTCCCTTGGAGGTGGGTGAAAACTGGTCTTCAGCTCGTCTGTCCCTTGTCTTTTGTAAATGTCAACAAGTTTAGACATCGTTCGGACCAATGAGAATCTTGTCTTTTTTAAGTGTCAACAAGACCCCTTCAAAGTTTTCGAAAGTCTGCAATAGCCCAGACTTCGAAACACTTTGAACTGCTGTGATGGTGGTGTGGAGTATGAACATCGCCATGATGATTGAATTCAGCTTCGCTTCCAATCCTGCTTTGGGATGAATTCGCCGAAGAATTGTGCAGATCCGCAAGTCGCTTCGCGTTTGCGTGCGGGTAGCTCCGCGTCTGGATAAGTTCGCTGAGGAACTCTCCTTGCTTTTCCGAGACCAACTGCCATGGGCTGGTTACGAGGAGGATCATTCCTTCTTTCGCGCCAATCGAGAGAGATGTTCTCCGATTTGCACGTTTCCAAGGGAGGATATTCCCTTTATTCAAGGCGCCATGAGTGCCTTTTATGAGGGAGACGTTTTCTCCTTGTACGGTTCCAATGGAAACCGTCCCTGTAATCAAGGCGTGATGAATGCCTTCAATGCGCTCGTGCCTCCACGCTTTGATGTGGTTGCACTCAGGCCATGGGGCCTATAAATAGGACACTTGAGGTCCTCTGAAGAGAAGTGCCTTGCCTTTCTTCTTCTCTTCTCTTGGTTGAGAGATATACTCAGATCTCTGAATTAGTGGGAAAGCCCACTCTGGTTGTCTAACCGGCCAAGGACCAGTAAGTCTTGATCATTCAAAGACTTCACTGCTTTTAGGGAACTCATCTCCCTTGATTTAGCTTTGGCAGCTCGCTTCAGGGATTAGCTTCCCTTGTTCTTCATCTTGCAATTGGCTGCTGCAGAGAAGGATCTCATCATAGCTTTCTGTGGAGCTATCATCTTGGTTTGATCAGTGAAAGATCATTGCTTGTTAAGTCCGCTGCGCAGGCAGGACTTGGGACTTTGGCTTCTTCAATAGTTGAGCCAGTCTTGCCATATTGGTGAGGTTGAGACTGTTCTTCACAAGATCAGTCTGACTTTGCCGTATAGGCGAGGCTAGGACTGGCGTTTGCTGAGCCAGCCCCTGGTTGCCGTGCAGGCGAGGCTTATCCTCTGCTTTGACTGAAGTCGGATTACTTTGCCGCTGAAGAATCTGACCTAATATTTTTGCAGCTCTTTCTGTGCTTGACTGCTAACCTGCTCCAATTTGCCTTGCAGTGAGCTATGCTTGCCAGTCTGGTGACTTGATGGAAGAAGCCATAAAATTGCCTTATGCTTCCCCGGTTGAAGCTTTACTTTTAAGCAGGAGGAACAATCGGGGCAGCGGGTGCGCGTCCCAGAGGCTGTTGGCAGCCTCTTATCCGAGATGATTCGATCTGAGGTGAGGCTGGTTGCCGACTTTCAACTTTGGTGGCCTTCGTCGGGGACGATCCACTTCAGGGGAGTGGGCCTCACACCCGTCAGATTACTAGCATCAAAACTAGTTCCCATTATAGGTGATCTGACGTGTTGGCGGCGATAAGCTTTTATTGCCAGGCTTCAAAAAAAATGGCCTGATAAGACCCGCCATTTTGTGGAGAAAAATGACCGTGTCCCGGTGGCAGAACTGGTTACAGCCTTGTGCAGGAGGAAGGCCTTTCGTGTCCAGTTGATCTGGTCTGGAAGCAGATAAAAACCGCTTGTATGCCTTTTATGCAAATGGCCTTGCTAGGCAACTTGGTGTGTTGTATGAAACACAACTTTGATGTAATATCAAATGTATCTTTGCTTTTAGATCAATGAAAGTTCTTTGTCTGATCATTTGATTTTTGCTTGCTTCACTGAGAGTTTGGCCATTGCTGGGCTAAACTGCGCACGGGCATAGCCCTTCCTTTTGAATGATCTTTGCGAGGCTGTCACGTCAGCGCCTCTTTAGAGGGCTAATTCAAACCTTTCGGTTAAGTCCTTGAAGGATTGCGCGAAGTCCGCACTTTGCTCTTGTGCGGAGTTAACCCCTTAGTGGGATTGAACCGTCGCTTTTGGGAAAGCGCCTCAGGCGCTTCGGGCACTGTTTCGAATTAATTCGAACGGCGGCATGTGCCCTTTTTCGAGGCCTTGATTCAGGCGCTGATTGGCCTATAAAAGCCCGATCGGGCTGAGAGAAAATCATCATTTCTCTTTGAATTTTCCAGAGTACTTAACTCTTCTTCTTCTTCCTTTTCTTCTGGAGTTCAAAAACTCCTGTAATCCTTCAATGGCGCCCAAGAGACGAGCGGGAAAGGAAGCAGCGACTTCTGCAGCGGAGGGCCCTCCTCCTCCGTTCATTGAGCGATCGATCGCTGGTAAGAGACTCTCCAATCTGATTAGAGAGCGGTCTTCATCTTTTGGAGTCGATACTCGGCTATTAGGACGATCGAATATGATCTGTCCTTATCAGGGAACTCGTTTCCCTTAACTTCCCTATTTTGCTTGCACCAGGGAAGTAAGAACTGAACAGTTTCTTCTCTTGGGCTTCCATAGGAAGCCATTGCTTGGGCAATCTTCATCCTGTTGAGGAACAGGATATGGGTCGCGTGCCTTCAGTCGTGGCCACGAAGGGTAACTGTTATCCCTATCGTCCTTTTGATGACGCCAGCCCTTAGGGCCATGCCACTTCCTGCAAAGATGCAGTCTTATCTGTGAAGCGAAGCTTTTTATCAAAGCTATTATCCCCACTGTCCCTGCTTACTGGGCGAGGCTATGCCTTAGCGAATTTTTGTGTCTTCGCGTCGATTTGATTGGTGAACTAATCATAGTTCATTTCTTTTTTGTTTTTTTTGCAGTTCATTACGCCTCCGGCCTCCAGAACAGTCTATTTGGCTTAACCAGTCGAGCAGGGAGCATCAGCTTGCAGTTCATCGGGCAGGCTTCCTTGTTCAGTGAGCCGAGCCCCCTTGTACGGGATACGCTCATTCAGAGTGGTGGCCCGCAGGCCATGCGGAGCATTTTGACTACGGCTCCGTTTGAAGATATCGACCGTCAGGCTTACAAAAAGCCTGACTTCATGTTCGGGGATGCTGCACCTGATCCCGATCGCCAGCTACAGGCCGGTGAAGGCCAGTGGATCTTCCAGTTGGACGGCGAGAGATTCTATCTCCCGTCTACTAAGCAGCATTTCGCTTTGTCTTCCTTCGCGAGCGTGACTCAGGCTCGGAAGATGGCGTGGGGCGTGAGCCTAAATGCTGAATCTGTAAGTGTCGGGAGGTTGACATTCCAGACCGGCTATTCGGGGGCGGGCTATCCTCGTAGCATAATAGGGCTATACCCTGGGAAGGTGGCAAGGGACCTTCCAGTAGGAGAGAATCCAGCTGCGGCGCCGACCTTTGGCACTCAGTTCTGCGAAGTTGACGGGAACTACCCCGCCACAGATTTCAGGGCTCCTGGTTGGGTCCACCCTCCTAGGTCATGGTGGGCGGAGTTGACCAATTATATCCTCAATCATTTTGAGGGGGAATTAGAGAGGTTGAACCTCTATGAGGCCGTCAGGGCGACCTGCTACGGCATTGAGATGAAGGTGGCGTGCTTCTACGCCATCCTTGAGTTGTACTGCCCGGCTTCAGGGACTTTCTTCACCCCAGTTGGTGAGTTGGGCATGGCCCTGCATGAGATGCGAGAGATCTCGGCTTTGCCCTTCGGGTCTCTTCCATATGAAGAGTATTTTCCTTGTGAGGCGGAGCTGGCTATTCTGGGAAAACAGGAGCCTGCTCTGCTCGAGGACATATCGGGAATTGGTGTGCCATTTGCACATCTGCTCCAGCATCCACACCGGTGGCAAAGGTAGCTCGAAGAGCTTGAAGAGCTGGGGGAACTACTTGTTCCCGGACATGACTAGTGTGCCGGAGGCAGCTCATTGCGGAGTTGCTGAAGAAGACATCTTGGCGAGGATGGAGGTGCGTGCTGAAAAGGACATCGTCGTGACAGAAGATGACGGTCCTTTCGAGAAGGGTGATGTTCTTCGGAGCTTTCACCATCAGGCCTGTCGGCCTATGTCTCGCAAGGCGTTGCTGGCTGGCTTCTTAACCATCTGGTTAAAGAAGTGTGTCGTGCCTTCTTCTTCGGGTGACATTGTTCACCCAAATGTGCTGCTGCCTGCCGTCCGCTTGGTCCATGGCCACCGTCTGGGTCTTCTCCCGGCCATGGTATGTTGTATTCAGAGGGGCCTTCGTGTACTGACGGAGGCTTTCTGCAGGCCAATGGCGTCAAGGCGAGGGAAGGGTGCCGTCTTGCCTCGTGACGGGCCCAATCCTAGGGTAGGTTTACCGTACACCTACTTGATGGCGTGGTTCGCCTTGCACTGCCCCAGTTTGATTGGAGCTGGGGAAGACCACCTCAGGGTGTTCAAACGGCGCTTCTCCGTCGTTTTGAAGGCTGTCTATGGCAGAAAACTTATGTGGCCGAGGCCGTAAGTTAGTGCGTCGCTATGACGCTTATAGCCTGTTCCGTTGCTCTCCTCGCCTGCGGGGTGCAGGATACAACGAGGAATTCCATGATGTGGAATCAGGTCGGTCCCCCATGAGTCGGGGTGTTTTCGAGTGGCTGGTCTGTATCCGGCCCTCGCATCTGCTGTACCGGAGTGGGGATACCTGCTACATGGAGCCCTACATCCCGAGCCGGTTCGCCCGCCAATTTGGGTATGACCAGTTTGTATGTGGGCAAACCCGAATCCGGACCTGGCTTCATGGGGAGCCTCATTGATGGGGCTCGTGCTTGGCGGTTCTTTACCGCGGATGACACTGGAGCGTGGCTACGCACGCCGTTGAGGGATCCCCGGCCTATGGACGACCCTGTGTTTTCTGCCAATGGTATGCAGCTTCGAATTCCACGCCTCCTGGATTCAAAGTCAATAGTTCAGGTGTGAAGTTGATTTCCCATCGGCTGAGGCAGAAGGCTTCTGATAAGATGGAGGGCAAGCGAGTCCGTGTCCCTGGCATAGAGGAGTTCATCGCTGTGGATGATAGCGAGGCTTCTGATGCAGAGAGCCCGCGCTTCGAGGCAGAGACAAGGCCCGATGCCCCCGAAGCTGTCTCGTGTGAAGCCGGCTCTGGTGTAGTGGGGGCAGCTCCCCCACAGCATGTGAAGAAGTGGAGGAAGAGGACTCTGAGGTCCACTTCAAAAGGAAGCGTGGGAGTGGATCCCGTAGGAAGTCGTCGGCGAAGAGGCCCCGTCGCCATGCTCCTACAATTGTGGTAGAGGGCGAACCCTCTACTGTGCTTCCTTCTGCTGCTCCATTAGTGGCTGAGCCGTCGGTTGCTGAACCGACTACTGGTAAGATTGGCCCCCATCTAATATGCCTTCAGCGCACTTTGAATAACTCATCATTTGCTTTTTGTTGCAGGAGCTGAGGCAGTTGGAGAGCAAGGGGAACACTACGATCCCTGTTCACTTATAGAAGTGCAGCTGGTTCCTTTGCTCGCTCGGAGGAGTCTGGAGGTCATGCGGCCGGTATTGGCCTTCGGGCGCTGGGACTTCTAGAGGAAGTCCTATGGCATCCAGCTCTGCCGGGTGGTCTGCGGAGGAATCGGCGAGTGGGCCGGCCATCCGCGTTGAGTCTGGTAAGAACTTTCCGATGGGACCCCTGGATTCCGATGCGGCTGACGAGGTGACATCGGCCTTTGGTAAGACTAAGATCTCCTGATCCTCGCCTATTTGTTGCGTCTCTTTTTGACCTTGTTTTGTTACAGCATTCGTCCCTAAGGTGCATCAGCTTCGAAAGAAGCGGAGGGTCTTCCTGAAGGGTCAAAGGGTGATATGAGCGCTTCGACGGGGCAGACGCAGCTGTGTTAGACGCGCTGTATGGCGACCTGCCTTTTTATCAGCCCAAACCAGCGGAGGGCCTTGAGGTCGAAGAGGCGGCAGTCCCGGAGGTACCCTCACTTCCAGTCACATCAACGAGTGAGGTGCAGACTGTTTTGCCGAATACGGCACTGAGGGTGATTGTGAGCCCTACCTCCCCGAGCTGGTAGTTGAGCCTGCTGCTCAGGAGGTGGTGGCCAGTCCTACCTCCGCGGTGGCTGGGTGCTTGTGTCGCTGAGGACTCCGCCGAGGTCACCTTGGCTTGTCCTGCTGCTGTCGATGTTCCCGCTTCTTCTTCCGCGTGGTGTCGACTAGGTTGATAGATTGCTCCGAGTTTGTCTCAAGGGTTGATGAAGCTGAGAATGACTTTATCGGTAATCTGGTCGACAGCTTCTATAACAGTTTGGAGCAGGACTATCGGTCTAGTCTTGAAGGGCTCGCCTGTGCCATTTTCGAAGCTGAAGATGGTTCTCTCCCGTGGCATTGAGTGTATTCGGGACTTTGAGGGGTACCATCAAGCTACTGCTCTGGAGCTCCTGGTGGATGACCTTGAGAAGGACGTGGAGGAATGGCGCCATTTCCATCGTTCCGACGCAGCGTCTTGGCTGATGAACGGCTCGCACGTCTTGTCGCCCAGAAGCGCGAGGCTCAGCTCGCTGCTCAAGAGGCTGTTGAGGCTATCTCCTCTGACTTGAGGTCCTTGGAGGCAGAGGAAGCAGAGGTTGGGAGTGCAATTGATGCTTCCAACAGTGCTCTTCTTGACGCTGAAGATAAGATTAAGAGGGCTGAGAGATGATCCGAAAGGGAAATCTCCTCTTGTCGAAGGCTAACACAGATGCGTCATGAAGAGTCTGCGCGGCTTAAGCAGCTCAGGGCTCGAAGTGAGGAACTGGCGGAGCGGAAGTCATCACAGAGAGCGACTTTGGCGGAGACCGAGGCTCGTCTGGCTCAGGCGGTGGACTTCGATGCGGCGGAGCTAAGATCACAGGCGCTGGCCCAGGCTGAAGATGACAGGAGGACGCGGCTCTAGCTTCGCTCGGAGATCGGATCCGATCTTATCATGTACGCCTATAGGCTCCTCCATGTATCCCCTCCTTCTGGATTAATAGAAAGATTTTTTTTGTCGTCTGTTGTTTGTTTGGATAACGAGGCATGGCTGTCTGTTGGTTCAGAGGTCGCAATGACATAACCAATTGAGATGTTGCCAGTCTCGAAGTCAGCCCTTTGCGGGGCTAAAAGGGGAGATACTTGCCTTTTGTAAATGTCAGCAAGCATCGAGATTGAGACTTAGCTGTCTGCTGGTTCAGAGGTCGCCGTGACATAACCAATTGAGACGCCGCTAAGCTCAATGGTAGATGAAACTTGGCTATCTGCCAGTTCAGAGGTCGCAATGACGTAACTGGTTGAGAAGCCACCAGGCTTCAATCAATAGGTGATACTCGTCTTTTGTAAATGTCAACGAGTATCGAGACCTGTCTTTTGTAAATGTCAACAGGGCTCGGGATCGAGACTTAGCTGTCTACTGGTTCAGAGGTCGCCGTGACATAACCAATTGAGGACGCCGCTAAGCTCAATGGTAGATGAAACTTGGCTATCTGCCAGTTCAGAGGTCGCAATGACGTAACTGGTTGAGAAGCCACCAAGCTTCAATCAATAGGTGATACTCGTCTTTTGTAAATGTCAACGAGTATCGAGACCTGTCTTTTGTAAATGTCAACAGGGCTCGGGATCGAGACTAGCTGTCTACTGGTTCAGAGGTCGCAATGACGTAACCAATTGAGACGCCACTAAGCTCAATGGTAGATGAGGCTTGGCTATCTGCCAGTTCAGAGGTCGCAATGACGTAACTGGTTGAGAAGCCACCAAGCTTCAATCAATAGGTGATACTCGTCTTTTGTAAATGTCAACGAGTATCGAGACCTGTCTTTTGTAAATGTCAACAGGGCTCGGGATCGAGACTTAGCTGTCTACTGGTTCAGAGGTCGCAATGACATAACCGATTAAGACGCCACTAAGCTCAATAGCAATGGAGTTTGGGAATAGTCTCGTTTTCACGGGGAGAAACGAGGGAATCGCTGTCATAGGTTTAGTGTTAACGTAACAGCGAAATATATGTGGGCCTACCATTCTATGGATGAGAATTGGTAAGTGATTTTGGAGGTCTCATTTTCTCGGAGAGAAACGAGGGGATTGCTGTCATAGGTTTAATGTTAACGTAACAGCGGAATATATGTGGTCCTACCATTCTATGGATGAGAATTGGTAGGTGATTTTGGAGAGGGAATCAAGTGGAGCAGGTCCCTTGGGATTTTAAGCAAAACCCCCAGCTATCAATAGGTTGACATGCTTGGAGAAAGAGAGAGGCTCTCTTTGTGGCATTCCGGACGCGCGGATCTCGATCAGAGGTGTAATGTTAACTTGATCGAGAGCAAGATCCTTGATTTAAGGATAATACTTCTTTAAGAATTGCCATTGATCGGCATCATGAGGAGGTCGCCATCTGCAGTTGTAAGGCGGTATGCTCCGTTGAATAGACTGTCTCTATTACAAACGGTCTTCCCATTTAGGCTGAAATTTGCCTTTGGTCTTGTGCGTCATAATCATCGGTCGTCTGACGGC